>JAYDZG010000020.1:13026045-13038616 GCA_034509265.1 Microcambeva bendego
ACTTTTTTATATTGTTTCATTATGCATCAAACATTTTCAACAGAGGTCTAGCACCTGCCATTTCTTACTATAAATGACATACTCCAAAGTATTTTGAGAAGTTTTCTCAGAAGAATGGCTGTTGTTATTGCTTAAAAGATCCCACAGAGGTCACTCTATTTTATTAATATTTGTTTTAAAATGAAATGTCTGACAATCAAGGTCAGGTGCCCACATACATGTGGCAGTTTAGTACATAAGCTGCTGTACAGTACAGAGCTACTTTAAATAAAAAATGCTGGTGTTTTAAAATAGATTAGTTCATAAGAGCAGTGTGTTTGCACATATACAAAAGATACTGTATAGTATGGACATCCTGCTACTATTAAAATGTTTTAGTTGTTTTATTTAAAATATTGAGTCACTCCATGGGAGCATTTTGTATTATTAAAGGCAGTTACCGTAAAGCACCATACAAATCTGCTGCTATTGATTCTGCTGTTGAAACAAATGCTTCATGTAATTTTTCGATGATTTAATAAGAATTCTAGTTTGTTTGTGTGTATATATAGTATAGGAGCATTAGAGTACAGAGCTGCTGCTGTGGTAGATAAAAATGCCGCTGGCCTTTTGTGCCCACGCTCAGCCAATCAGCATTGAGCTCCGTGGCTCCCCTTTCTGTCCAATTCTGACCTTGAGGCAGAGAAATAAAAGGGGGTCAGTCTGCACCCCTCAGGCCAAGCCAAGCCGCCCAGAGCCCTCGACAGGTCAGTACTCATGTGCATGCTCAAAATCACTGCGCAGTTCCAAACTAACGTCCTGTGCGTGAACCAGAGTCCTTCTATTTAACAGAAAACTTCAGTATTCTAACTAACGACGTTTTAAATCTAGAATTGCTTATTTCCTTCCGTCTATTGACTTTGTGAGCGTTTAGATTCAGAATCTGTGTAATTATGGCTAATTTTGTTCTTTACTCTGGTGCAGGTGTGAAACATGTCCAGTTCAGGACTCTTTATTATGTCCAGCTACCAGGAGCTAAACGGACTTGGAGCAGCATGATGCGCATGCGCACAATTTTCACGGTACTGTACATAAACCTGCTAACTTCAGCATCGCTCAATGTTTAAAAGTTTATTTCTTAAAATTAAGAAGAATTTGAGTGACGTGCATACGGATATCTAAATAAGTGTAATGTAACTATATTATATTATATTATATAAGATTACTATATAATATTACTATATATTACTATATACTATATTACTATATAATATTAAATAGCTTAAAGTTAAATTTAATGATTTAATGCTAATATTAAAGGTACTTAAGTATGCAATTAATATGAAAAACTGCTTAAATATGCCTAGTAAAAAATTAGACTGGCTTTTAAAACGAAAAATGAAGGAGTGAATACAACTAAAAAAGGATTAAGTCCCAATCAAATGAATCCAAACCCTATTATACCTGGTAGTTGTTTAAGTTGCAATTAGTAGTATAATGCAATATTTAACAACGCTTGTATATAAGATACAAAGGTTATGAAAATCAACACATAAAATGCTTTGGAATTAATGCACTTATTCATTTCTAATGCACTTGTTATTTCTTATTAATAGAAAGTTCTTATCAATTAATGCATGTGTACCTTACACTTTTTACAAAAAAGTTTCAGAATATGTTGCTATTCTAATTAAGGACTATTTTATAAATTCTATATGAATAATGTTTTACCAAAACGTTTTAGTAACAGTAATTGTAGCTCTATTTATTAGAATGCAAATAATTAATTTACAATATGTAACTAAATCAATTTCCAAACTATATTCAAGTGTACTATGTAAAATGTAATGAAATGGATTTCATCTGCATTTCTGGATCTGCAGTCATTTTACCAAAGTTTTTTTTTATTTAAATGGAATTTTAAAATGTAAGAATCAGAAAATGCCAGATTTAAGTTATTTCCCAACAGTATGAACAATGGGAGCGATTATCCGATCATATTAAAGACAGTAAATTCAACTAGCAAAATCATGTGAAACGACTTTTTGGATAAGCTTTTTTATTTGCACCATGTCAATATTTGAAATGCTGCACAATCATGGCAATTTCAATTATATTAATTACCTGGTTAAAAAAATCATATGAGCTAAAAATATTTAACCACAAAAATGCATGCCATTGAGTCAACTGGTGATGACTGCTGATTCAGTGGTATGATGGCTTATAATAACTCAACAAAAAGTTCTACACCACTCATCCAAAGCAAAATGTATTTACATAATAGCAGATTTGCTATGACATCCAGCCAATAAAACATATTATTTCAATCTATAAGTTTTAATCTACAGGCTCTAACAATGTGTACATATTGTTGTCTGAATGAAGACGAAAAGTTGTTTTATTTGTAAAATTTTTGTAAACTTTGCACTCTAATTCCATTGTGACGTAATTTAATGTTAAATTTCACATAGGGAATGAAAGGACCGCAGCATACCAAGAATGGCATCCTGGACCTGACAGCATTTGAAAATGCTACGATTCTAAGGAATAAATACTTGTCCAGCTTGGCATGAGTCAACAATAAATAAGACCTTGGTGACAGAAGTAGACGCACACTGTGGACGTTCATTGACTTTGGCATAGAGCCACAGGCCTCCACTGACCTTAGAAATCAGGTAAAAAAAAAGAAAGAAAATAAATTTAAACTCGAACATATTGCATGTATGATGTTTAAAGTGTTTTTGATGAATGACAAATGAATGACAGTGAAATAAAACAGTAGCTTGTAAAGTAAATACAAATGAACTACCTAGGTTTTTGTTTTAACTTAATAAGCCCCACACTGAATTGCCGTTCAGTGCGAGATGTTATTGCATTGCACCCAGTGAGTCTGGTGAACCTGATGTCAATACAGCAGTAGTAAAACATAAAAATAAATGTAGAAATGAAAATTCTGTCTTCCACAAACCATTTTCCAGTAATATAATTCATTTGTGGGAAATGCGTCATCTTGGAGGTATGCATATAGATATCAGACAAATTAAAAGCAGTGCCAGGCCACTGATTCTTACCAGAGCTGCGATGCACCAAAGGACACAAGTGTTCAGGTCTTTGGTAAACACTACACATGTGAGAAAACACACAAACATTGGTCAGTAGAGTGAATTAAAGATCCTGCTGTGTTTCAGTGTATCGAAAGGTGTTACCATGTTTTACCTTTTGCTTATTTTCATTTGCTTATTATTTAGCATTTACACACATTTAGCTGGTATATTCTGGAAAGTTCTTCATCTCATGCCTGTATGTCTAATTAATGCTTATTTGAGAGGTTTGGATTTAAATGAAAAACCTTTATCTCTCAACAGAGCCAGTGCCAGGAGACATGAAGAATGCGAGAATATGAAGCATGTGAGGAATTGAATCATTACAGCTTTAAAAGGTGGGTTCAGACTATATTAAACTGAATATCGAATGGCAAAGTACATGCAGCTGAGTAATAATGAGTGGCAGTTGCGAAGTGACAAGGATATATTATGGCATGGCTGAGTAAATGTTATGTTGCTATATTAGAACGTAGAGCTTTTGAAAGATAAATGGTTCAACAGTTTCTACAGTGATGTTGGAGCACGAGGCAGTTAAGACTTGCAGTGATGTTTAGGTAATCTGACCCATGAACATCACTTTAAGTCTGTGCTGGCTCTACTCTCACCAGCCACACCAACAATGAGGTAAGAGTTCATAGTCCATGCCAAGGTCTTGAAAGTGTTGCTTTACCTCCTTCTTGTCGACTGCATACTGTCCCAGTTAAGCCAATCATTGTGTACTGAATTAGAATACTATTTAGTATAGTTATATGCAGATGTCAATGCTCTATTTTAAGCAGTTATGTAAGTCTGATTTGAAGAGCCAAATACCATCAATTTAAATGTCAGTCTATTTTGACAACTTTGGCTATTATTAAATGAACTGCTGGCAATATGATGGAATAAAAACTGGCATGCCTTATGTAACTCAAAGGTTATTTCAGCTATAATGCTATATTAAAATATACTGTATTTTCATAAGGGTTTCTGTAATGGCATTACCAGGTCAACATTTGTTGGCATTTACATGCTCACTTGACCTCTTATCCTGTGAGGGTCACGGTGCTGGAGATTACCCCTGCTTTTCAATTACCACTCGGTAAAACCCGGGATGGGAAGCCATTCACACAGGGCAGACACACAGACATACTCTCTTCACCTGTTGGGACATTCAGTGTCTCCAGTTAACCTGGCTGCAGACACCAGGAGAACATGCAAACTTCACACAGAAACGAACCACAGCCCCTGTCTGCGGAACGAAACCTGGAGCTTCTTACTATGAGGTGACAGTTCGACGCACTTAGCCCTCCTGCTACCTTCATTAGTTGGCATTTAAAATTTAAATAATAATAATGAAAAAAGGCATGCTACCCTTCTACAAAAGTCCCAAAAGTTGTAAAGTGGTTGGAAAACATGCAAATGAATTATTAAATGACAACTTAATAATAATTCAACATAGTACATAAATAATGTAATCATATTGTAAGATGTAATAATAAGTCAAATATTTGCATTTGTTTTTTGGAACCTTATTGTTTCTCCAGTTAAAGAATCCTTAAGCATCCCACCATTCCTGAGATAACTAAATAGACTTATCTATTGGACCATGTCCTAGGTCATAAAATTTATAACATAAATATCATAAAATATCATTTATATATAAAAACGACACTTCATACAAAAATGAACATAATTTGTTACTCCAATGGTGTAAGCTAAAGTGTTTCTATTCCAAGCAGTTCTTTCAATTTATTTTTGAATGTTTGGATACTCAGTCGTGATGTTTCTGAAACCCTATGTGAGGAATGCATGGAGAAGTCTGGCCGACAGCGTGGCGTGTGGCAGGCGTGTGTCACCGTTCACACAAAAGCATGCATGTGGGCCCCTGTGGAAAAAAGCCTGTTAAACCCTTTCAACCCCAAATAGCACACTCAAAAGCAGGTGTGGAGGTGGGTCATGTGGTGGCTCAAAGAAATCCAGTGCCAGTTGTTCAGTGCTTTTTCCTTCATACGCACCACCCCCTTCTCCGTTATAAATAACATCCATCTATCCCCCGTCTGCCTCACCCCTTTGTCAAAAAGGGTAGCTGTACACGTCGCTGAAATGCCAGCCCAGGTGATTGAGGATTATGTCCTGTTGTTTTACCAGCGAGCTTGCTTGCAGATAGTAAGTGACCTCTGTGTACCCAGTGTCTGACTGTCCCTGATGGTAATGTCATACCAGAAATGCAGAATTGATTTACTCTCCAGGCATGTTCAATGTCACTAACAGCTTACTGATATAGAACACAAGACACAATGGTGTGTGCTGCTCTGACCCTATTTGGTGCTGGCCTTGCTGAGCTAATTTAGAACAATCAGGCCAGTAAGTTTATCCATCAAAGACGAGGTGGTTGTCCTAACACTTGAGCTCAAACAAAAGTAAATGTTGTGGAAAGGTATTACATTTATTGTGTCATTACCATTAGAATAAATGCAGATATTCTCAATTGACCTAAGTAATACATAAGATTGATAATAATTTCTTTTAAATACATGCTTTACTTGATGAGAACGTCATTTAATCAAACTGTGGCAATATCTTGGGTATTTTACATTCAGAACCAGTGAAATCCTACATTTTTCAACATTTTTTGTTTCTTATCCTGGTAAGGGTTTAGTTTCACCCTGAAACACTGGGCAGAAAGCAGGAATACCCTGTACAAGTCACCGCTTCATTACATACCCAATCATGTCTGTAAAAACATCAGGTGGCCTAAGGCACCTTAAAGATTTGAACCTAGAGGTGGCAATATATCTAGCGACAGTTGGATAGCATAAGACCACAGACCCACCTGAACATAAGACTATATTCAAAGGGCCCTGAACAAGTCCCATTAAGCCATATCACAATCAACTGACAGTTTTGATTCTAAGTAATATTATCTATTTTATTATTGAGTGTTGACGGCATCTTGCTAAATACAGCAGTTGGAAATTAAATCTGTAGAAGATGAGCCCGTTAGTTTAAGAGAGAAATCGTTAAAATGCGTTGCACCAAGAATGATTTACACTGAACTGTTCTGTGAAGATCATGGAGGCATAATGACAAAATAATAACATATAATAATGTAGTTTGTTGGCATTTCACTTGCAGGAGCAAACAAATCTAGCTGATCCAGAAGACGGATTCAACATACCTTTAAAGAGGTGAAGACTAAAATAAAGGGACATAATGAATCCTATAAGTTAAAACATGAAGAGACAAATCAGAACATTTTGAAATCTGAAAGGTTCATTCTGAAAGATCATTAAAGCAACAAATGTAAACCAGAACTAGAAGGTCTGATGCATCAACTGAAAGCTTTGGTTCTCAAATGGTTTCCTTCAGTCCTGACATCTCAACATAAGTACAAAATAAAGGACTAGCATTTTAATTGTTAAATGGTCATCCCTTTATATTGTATTTTTTTTTTTTACTTTGAAGAAGATTGTATTTACCAAAAATGGCCTCCCGATTTGAATTCTACAAAAGAATACAATTGCATCAAGCAAACCATTAAAAACCTCAATGAGCTGGAAGATTCTGCATTGGAAGAATGAGCAAAGTTCCCAAAAGAGAAACATCAGAAGCTTGGAAGCACTTACCAGGTTATCAAAGTACAAGAGTGTAGGGCAGTGGTACATAACATTACTGATGAAGTGGTTAGTTCGTGCTCACTGCCAAGAAGTTGCCACGGTTGCCCACAGCTGTCAAGAGAACAATGTTTCATGTAATTGACTTAGGTTATTAAAATTACTTGTTTGTATCAAAAATATGTTTAACTTTTGTTTTCAATATACATTTGAATGAGGTGATTGAATTTGGACATACTATGGCGCTCACTTTGGAACTATTTGATCACTGGCACTGTTTGTTCAAAGTATATGATGCGTTTGGCATTGCCTATTCTCAGTCACTGAAATAAATTAAATCTTTGGTGGATTCCTGCTGTTCCCATAAATGACCGGCCTGTCATCTGATGAGAAGCGCCGAAACATTCAGAAGGCTGCGCTGCTTAAATTGCAAACTGCTAAAGTCCGGCCACACCCGTCTCTTAACTGGAATGGCAAGTGACACGCTCATTGATTAATCAAGAAACTTTTCCTGACATTACAATAACAAAGACACTGACATTCCCCAAATCAAGCCGGGGGTTGACGGCTCATCTACAGATTGCTAAAATACCGCCCCAAGTGTGCTTTAAACTGTGACTTCATCACAATTATTTATAACAGCAACACAGTGACAGATAACCTGATCCTAAACCAATTTTTGAAATCTGCTTAATTTTATTTATTTATTTTCTGGTCAGGGTGATGGCAGGTCTGATTTCACTGGGGGTCACCGGGAGGTTTGAATCGCAGAATCTCACTAACACTTTACTGAAATGCACACTAACCTAACATCTAGATTAATGCCACAATATATTGCAGTAAGGCTAATGTCACTTTATATACGTACATCGATACGGCTACTTAAAGTAATTAAATAAGCAAGTTTAAAATGGCATGTTGTAAAACCCCATTGTAAATGGAAGTGAATGCATTCAGAGCTGCTACTTGCATACTACAGATGGAGCCAGGTGGTGCCAAAGCCAATATTAATAGTTACACTAATACACAAAACAATACATGAAGGGGACTAAGAGTAGATGAATTTGCTGTCAGGTCAAGGTATTCCACTGCTCCATTGTACCGTTCAAAAGATTTCCACTGCTTTTTTTAAAGTGACGGACATAATAAAACTGCACTTTTAACAAAGGATCCTGGTGAAGTGCTTTAACACAAATCTTTTTGTTGATGTGAAAATTTAGATTGAATTAGATGGTCATGCTACAGCATCATATATAAGTTTCTACAACTTTTAGATCTCTAATTTCAGAATACACAAATAATCAGGCACGTATTTGGATTTTTGGACACTATGTATGCCACTAGGGTGCATAAACCAGTGCACTGAGTACTCGGGCAGAGATAAATAGGGAGGATTGTGTGAGGAAGGGAGTCCGGTGAACAAAACTATACCAAATCAATAATGCAGATCATGATCACGGTGTGGTGACGCCTTACGAGAGCAGCTGAAAGAAAGAAATAGAAATGTGTATGCATTTCTAGAAATAATTAAATTCTTTTTAACCATGTGTTGAAGCAGTGGGCATTCCTAATCACATTTTTTAAACATTTCTTTAACTGTTCTTGTGCATCATCTTTCAATTTTCCGGTTGTATTCGAGGATTTAAATCTTCTAAATCCCAAAATGTGTACAGTCATCCCACACCATCACAAAATACTGCTGTAACAATATTGTTTATGTAGTCAAATAACAGTTTTCATAAAATGGTGCATTTTTATTTTCAGGTACTGTTCAACGAGCTAAAACGTTAGAATAGAAGTTTTAGGCCGAGCCGTACGTGACCTTTAAATAAAGCTGTATTTAAACTAAGCGAACCAAAAACACTGAACTGCATTGGCCCAGAAATGCATATTTTTTCTCTACACGAGTAGGCTAATGTTTTGGCCGTATTTACTTCCTGTTACATACATTTCATATAATTCTAAAGGAGAGAAAGCCCTTAGACTATAACTGAAAAGTGTGTCTCGTTAAGCCTGGAGAAAAGCTTCCGGCGTTGACTCACACACACACTCACACACACACAGCACAGCTTTATAGTCATTGATCCATTCGAAGCAGCACACTTACACACTAGTAAAAACATATACAGCCCCCCCACAACTCACACTCGCTCACATTTACAGCATCGTCTATATAGCAGTCCTGTGAGGGTCCAAGGTGCTCTGTGGGAGTTCACGACAGTAGATGAAGAACCTTCCTTCGCTTCCTCTGCCCCAAAACACACACACACAGTCCGTGATCACACCTCCATAAAGTCTCTGTCTAGCTCCCTGTAGGCCTCATCTATGTACGTAGCTATAGCACAGAGCGAGCTTCTATCTGCGCTCAGCAACATCGTCACCGTCTCCTTCCAGTAGGTGAAAGGAATGCAGGAACTCTGAACAAAAGCAAACGACATTATTAATTATTAGGCTGTTGAAAGATCTGTTTGCTTAGACATCGTAGAGTGCTTACATTCTCCAGACAGGTGCTGTCTTTGTCTTTGTTGAGGTAGTGGTGTTGCCAGAAGCGCAGTAGATGATGGAAGTTGTTGAGTAAGCAGCCGGGATATTTCTCCACGTACTCCTTCTCCTTGAGAGCTCTCAGGTAGAAAGGTAATTTGCCCCGCCACCTGGCCTGCATCAGCACCACTAAACTGGTGTTCAGACAGCTCACGTTCTCCTGGAATTGGTTCATCAAAATGTATTTTTTTAATTGTGCTGGATTATACACACCGCATGGACATGATGGATCAATCACCTATTTCAGAAGTAATGGGCCTAGTCGACTAAGTCAATATTTCACAGAGAAGTACACCAATCAGGTATAACATTTGACCACCTTTCTAATATTTTGTTGCACCACATTATGCAGCCCAGTATTCCGACACCTTTATATCAGAACCTTTTCAGAAACTTGTTCCGTATTTGGGACAACAAGGGAACAAACCACAACAGGAGCAGTTTTGGAAAAGCTCAGATTCAGGGTTTTTTAAAGCTAAATCATCTCCCAATCCAGGTGAAAGAACACAAAGTGTTGTTTGAAGAAGAAATAAATAAGACAAAACAGGTCTCTTATTGGTAAAATAAATCGTCATGGCTATTGTCAAAAATACTTAAAAGAAAAGTCGCGATCTTGCCTGAGTGAGAGTCTGAACGTTGATGATGTTGATCAGCCTGAAGAGGAAAGAAAGTCTGTTCTCAACCTGAGCCATGTAGGATAAGAGCCGGCACTCTGACATCACCTCCACCACTGAGAGAGAAAGAAACACTTCATAAATCTGCATCTACAGAACAGAAAGTGTCTCATTGTCTGTTTTCTTTACCTTTTACATTTTCCGTCTGCCCCTCAAAGCGGTCCAGGGACAGAACAATGCAGCGCACTAACATGTTGGAGTCCACCAGAGAGCTGTTAATCTGACTCAGGAATGTCTGAAACTGATGTGACATGGCAAAAAAAGAAATAATTCATACATTTACAATACAAACACTTAAGCAAGGCACCTAACCTCTAACCGCTCCCCAGGCACGTGTGCTCACCGCCCCCTAGTGTTCACTAGTGTGTATTTGTGTGTTTCACTGAACGGATTGGGTTAAATGTCGAGGATTCATTTCACAGCACTGAATTTAAAAAAATAATAATTATATATCCTAGAATAGTCGAGCAGCTTGCTCCAAAAAACATTCCACTAAGATTCCACTCAAATTATTGCACCACCAATCATCCTGATGAAATTCTGGAACCTATATACTTACAAATCAGTGGTCGTGGGTAGTGCATGGTTTTCTCTGGGAGTCATTTAATACTACCCAGAAATGTCATTATAGACAATAATAACTCGACCATTTAAAATCGATAATGTTTTTAAACACAACTTAAAGTCATAATTATGATGTGATTAAGACCCTTAACCCTGTCTGCTCCAGGGGCGCCGTATGATGGCTGACCCTGCGCTCTGACCCCAGCTTCCAAAACCGGCATATGCGAAGAAGAATTTCGTTGTACTGTACAACTGTATATGTGTAATGACAAATAAAGGTTATTCTATTCTATAAAAGAAACAAAAAAGATTTCCAGGGCATCTGTCTTGCTCTAAAGAATGACTAAAACCAATCATCAATCAATTATTAATTATTCAGAAGTACATATGTTGCATCCTGAGCCAATGTAATTTTAAAACAACCAACGGCTGTTTTAGGTTTGTATATTTTGGTAATGAGTTTCAGTCTTTCACCGTTTCGTGCTGGTTATTACATTAGTATGTGTTTGTTAATGTGTCTAGAACGTCTGCTGTAGCTTCTTAGAATGGACAGTCTGAACCAGACTTTTACAACCTTGGGTTCAATTTAAAACATTTTTTTTTGAGTGAAGAGATTTTTGGGAAAACGTCTGTGTGATGGGACGGGTGGAGATCTTATCTTTCGTCAGTGTCTCGTAGGATTTGATGATATGTTAGCACATATTTAAAGTGTATTGTACATAAAACAGGTATTGATTCTCTCTTGAGAAATACCAGTCCAGTATTTGGTTTCTCTGCATTAAATATTGTTGCTATGTTACCAATATTGGATGCAACTAGCACCCAGGTGGAGGGGTGGGACTTTTCACTTCACACCAGCATCGATTCTTGGCATTGCTGGTTGGTTGGGTGCCACTTAAGCCCCTAGGATGCACAAACCTGTTCATTGTAGTGCCGGTCCCAACCCAGATAAATAGGGCTGCGTCAGGAAGGGCAACCGGCATAACAACTGCCCTAAATCAATGAGATGAGGCAAACACCAAAGAACCGACCCCAAACAAATCAAACAACATCAGATGCAACTCTTTCTCTCAATTGTTCTGCTAAATAAACTCTTATTTAACTTCAGCTGTGGCATTGTGGGAAATTATGATTCATCGTTACTGCAGTTTGACAGGCTTTGGGATGATTCTGAACATTAAACCGGTTCGCTGGCACTTACCTTTTCATCCGTGTTCACGTATTTGTTGAATCTCTTAAAGGCATCGATGTTAAACTTCATGAGCTCGCCTAGCAGATCAAAGTAGCTCTGAAGGATATCCCGGGATTTACATCCACTGTCAATGATGCATAAAAGGATGTGCTGCAGGAACAAACACAAAAAGTGCAATTCATGACCTGATCCTACAACTTTAAATACATTCGTGAATTTGTGTATTCAAAAAAGCACCTCCAAGAGGCCCCGCTTTAACAGGAACATCTGGTCTGCGTAGGACGTGGCTCCTCTCAAGAAACTCTCCACTGCTCTAGCCTGCCAGAACCTGCCAAGTAGATTGAAAATCTTTAATGCAATTCTTCAAAGTATTTACATTACACCATTAAATATATCATATGGTCAGCTGCCTGTCTCACCTGAATGAGGAATCGACGGGCTCTTTCTTCATGACGGCGATCAGCCGTGTCAAAAGACCTTTCTTGCCATCACAAGCAAGATTCCTGCAGTGAACACAGACCATAGAAATAAATAATTATAATATACCATTAAAAAAAACATTAAAATCCAGACGCTGTGTCGATTTGCTTGTTCAATACCTGTCCGTGTTGACCAGAGCCTCCACTTCAGGAATGTTGGCTTTTAGTGAGATGGCACTCAGTTCATTTAATTCCTGTCCATTTAGCAGAAGATACTTGTTCCTAAGACACAAGCAACATTTCTAAGCACTCAATACTAATAATTGCAATAAGTTATTCTTCAAAATACGCGGGTTCTTCAAAAGGTTTGCTTTAAAACATTTCTACATAGTCACCTTCCTGTGTGTTGCCTTTTAATGCCAAATTAAAATGTCAAATCCAGGCTGTGCTATGCTACCATTGTTGAGTCCTTGAGCAAGACCCTTGACCCTGTCTGCTCCAGGAG
>JAYDZG010000020.1:13038716-13049216 GCA_034509265.1 Microcambeva bendego
CGCTCCAACTTCTAAACAAGCTAGGATATGTGAAGAAAGAATTTCATTGTACTGTATATGAGTACAGACAAATAAAGGCATTCTATTCTATTTATTACCAGGCAGCACAGACAACCAGACTGGATAACCAGATTTAATTAGAAAAGCAGTTTGGACCACTTAAACTTCATGTGTTAGCATAACATATCACCACTAGGTGGCCTCAGAGTCTCATTGCAGCAAAAAAAAACATACATTTGTGAGCAGGATAATTAAAATCACTCACTCATAAGTCGGTGAAATGATATTGTTTAGGAAACTGGTCCATGGTCAAAAAAGTTTGGATCAGAAGCAGCTAAATTGCTACTCTACACTCTAAAGTACAGAAACTTGAAGATCCCTCATAACTGGCTGTGAAATAATGCCTACAATAGGCAGTACACATTGTCAAAGTAAAAGGTGAGTAGTAGGTATGTAACCAGGTAATAACAAAGACATCATTCAGGTACTGCTGTGTACACTGGGTGTACAAATCAAACATCGGTTGGAGATTAAAGTTCAGACTGACAAAACAAAGTTCCAACAAAAAGAGAGACCGTGCAACCACGCACAGTGCAACTGTACTCACTCATGGTGATCACTAAAGCTCTGAAGCAGCCTGAGGAACTGGATCTTGAATGAGATTTCCTGTCGACGGAGCAAAACACAGGTAGATGAGGCCATGATCAAACCGTGCATTAAAAGGTTTCGTCAGGGATGAAGACTTACCGGACTGCAGTCACAGTTCTGATTCTGTCTGTGTAGGATGTGGTTGGGCGGCTGTCTTCTCCAGATCAGCTTTTCAAACAGGTTGTTCAATCCAGGAATCAATCGGTACTCCGCCAACAGCCTATGAACCTGCGACAAAGACAGAAACATGACATTTATCAATCCTGTCTTATTATCAAATTAGATCTTTCATCAAAAGATCAACGCGCTGACTAAATCAGGAATATGATCTTACAACAATTTATGAAATCTGAACACACACACACATTTAGCTCTGTAGCTGAAGTAAACATTGTTTTGGCAAATGGGTGGAGAAAATAAAGATAATGTGCATCATATCTCAAGTTCGGGATCAGCCGTAGCCTAGAGGTTAAGGTACCGGACTGGTAATCCGAAGGATGACTGTTCAAGTTACACAACTGCCACGTTGTAGGTGTTGGGACCTTAACCCTTGATTGCTCAGACTGTACACTGTAACTGTACTGCAAGTCACTTTGGATAAAGTCTGCTGAATGCTTAAAATGTAAATGTCGATTGGATATGTCGGAAAGCATTCTGGCCAAATAAAAGGCTTGGTCCACTACGATGACGGCTTCATAAAAATGAATGAGCTACTTGATCGATTAAATCCAACTTTAACTGATAAGAGTGCAGGATGTACCTGATTTCTTTGTCGACCCATGAGCAGGACACAGAGCACATAGAGGACCTCGACTTTGTACATGATCTCATGAACTATCTTCATGGACTGGGGCAATGTGTGCCTGAGCGGACTTGAGGACAGTGAGCCTTCATCTGACGATTCTGAAATACAGCGAGATTAAAAAAACGAGAGGTCGACATGCATGATCAAGATGATTTAATCAGCCAGTTGAGATGATCTTCGTTTTCTCACCTGTGCTGCTCTGCTCTGCTTCTTCAATGGCCATTTGCATGAGAGCGTCCAGAACGAGAGCGTTATCCAGCCAGCTGTGCCAGTCCTCCAGCTCCTGCAGCAGCGCAGCGGTACCTGATGCTTCCGACACCTTCCGCGTGGCCAGCTTGCACAGTCGCTCAATGAACCCAGGGATGTTGAGCAAGGCCACTGAAGAGAAAGCAGGGACACAAAACTGTATTCAGGTCCGGGGCTGTTGCTGTGTTTGGACATTTATATGCGTTAAATAATCCAAGAGTACATAGGAAGGCATTTCTACAGTGTTTCTGGTCCATCCATCTAAACACACTTGCACTTTGGGTTGCAATTAGAAATATTCCACCCCAAAAGACATGGCGTTATGTCTCAAGAATGGAAGGGCGGAACACATTGCTCATTGCTAATTGGCCAAAGCTGCCAATACAGACACTGTGAATAACAGAGATCAGTGACTACACATATGTGAACCTGCCTAAGGTACGAAGAAGCAGGTAACTACGACATGATATGAAATGACGAATCTGGTTAAATGGATTTCACTAGATTGAGAGATAATCTAATAGATCTGGAGCCATGAATTCAGCATAGCATTACGGCCTCGAACCTTGGTTGCTTTCGGCACGCGATGGAGTCGAGTTGACCTTCTGCTGAGCGTTCCGAGCCAGGAGGGTGTGTTTGTCGTCCGTGCCCACATCTGGCTCCGATATCGTGATGGACAATATGCGGCAGAAATTTGCCAGCTGCTGCTGGTTGAAGCTTTGCACCAGGCTGGCCAGGTTGGTAATATCATCCAGCTGGATAACATCCTAAAGAAAGGAGTTTTAAACAGACGAGTCATTTCAATCTCTTACATCTGAGAAGGCCACGGTAAGGGCGCAAATTAAAGAGATACCTTTCTAACCCCCATTATGTCTTCAATGAGCGTAGCTGTTTGCAAGAAAGTCTTTTTGTTCGACATGAGAGTGAACAGGAACATGACAAAGTCGTCCCGCGCCGCAAGACTTTTTGTCACGCCTTCCGTCTGCAAAACCGAAAAGAATCAATTGGACTTTTATAGGGCTGAACAGAAAGAGGTATAAAGTATAAATGTTTTGAGCTGATGCCATAATCATATTCACTTACACATATACAGCAGTTATAAAGAATGCTTAAACAGTCCTTGATAAGGTCATCGCTTACTGTGAACAAGCACAAAACGGTTATCTTTAAACAAAAAAGTGAATAATAAATTATTAATAATAATAAATAAATGAATCTGAATGGACAAGAGCAACATGGGTCGTCTGTTAGAAACTATTTTATTCATATAACACACGTTAACAACTCCTCCACTTTCTTCGAACTCCCCATATCTTCGATTTAGCATTTGACTTGACTGCACATTTGAAACAGGACGATGATACTTTTCACACGACTGGATTTTGACTCAGTTTTATTCAGCTGTATTACATTTATTTTAGAGTACTTACTTATTGGAACATTTTCCTGTATCGAGAGCGTCGGCCGCATCAAAATCTCTATAAATAACTGCAGAAAAAAAGGAAGAGTTTTAAGATACTAAGTATGGTTTGGCAAGTTCAAGAGAGGAATGAGAGTTCTGTCAGGAGAAGGTAAGACAGAAGGATGTTGTGTGATGGCATGTTACGCTTTCCTCATGTTTTTTTATCCAGTGGACAATTACTTTTCACAGAACACTGGTGGCTTCCCATTTTTGGAATGTATCGCTACTCTCTTTATCTCTCAGCATGACAGTGAAAGAGCCAGTGATCCAACAACACTGCTGCACCTGATACCAGATAACACACTACCAGGGCGGCACCACTGCATGGCTTAGAACGGTCTACTTCAGATCTGAATTAATACAAGCTTTTAAATTATAAGATTGTAATGCATTTTCTCAGTTGTGTTATCTTTACTGATACTGACACCTACCCCCCTCCAACACTTGTGCACCAGCTGACTTCATCTTTTGTCTAGCACAAGGAGAATTTATATGCTTTGCGCATATACCAAACCGATGAATTAGAGACGTCAGCTCTGGTGTGCTAGGGTGTTCTACAATTTTTATTGATTCATTCTCCTGCACGCCTAAATCTTTTCACATCCCCTTTAACATGTGTGAAGATACAGGCCGCTTACTCTCACGAGCCTGAGTGTAACATGCAGCATGTGGAGCATGTACGTGCCATAGTCTGACAGCAGGGGTCGTGATTGCAGTGGCCCGACACCCTCACAGACAAACTGCCAATCGTGTCAGTGCAGGTGGCCATCCGGGTAATTGGCATATGTTAAATGTTGAATGTCACTTACATCGACTCCTCCAAAAAGGTCAAAGGTGTAGGTGTTAGGTGAGACAGATTCCTGCGGTGTTTTCCTGTCTTCTGTCACAAAGGACATTGCCTCCATGGAGAGCAAGGACGACAGCTCCTGAACAGTTGGAAACATTAAGATTTTACAGAGGAACAAGATGCAAGGTTAAAAAAGCACAACGGATGTGTAACTGATACCTTAACCACGGAGTGGCTGTTGGAAAGGTCACTGTTAATGTGAGTGCTGTTGTGCAGTTTCCTAAGTAACAGTGGTATTCCCCGCCATCGTGCTTTCCTGTCTCTTTCTTCGAGAAGATCCACTGGGATCTAATCAACCACAGATTAACAAGCAGTTAATAAAAAGCCATTCATGGAAATCAGATCTGGAGACTAAATAATTCCATTCTAAAGATAGATGTACTAGTCATGCCATTAGTTCATTTAGATAAAGACGTGTCGCTTTGAAAATTTAGGATCTTTTCCTCCATCTTAGCAGAGCATGAACGTTCTCAACCAAATGAATGTTTCAGGTTAAAGAGGTTTTATTAGAAAGTAGGAACTACAAACCCTGGGTAAGCCTCGCTAAGATATCAGAACCTCAGTGACCAGGAGAATTGCCATGCTCAGATCAGCCATTATAAAACGGAACATTATGCTGTTAAAGGTATGCTCATGGTCAGCAACAATATTCAGTGTTATTGTACTAAATGCTTACTGAAAGGGTATCCTGCTACTATGTATCTATATGTTTTAAAACTTTGATTATTTGTATACAGGTGTAAACATAAGGATAAACCTTTTACTTATTTGCTGTAATCATGACGTTAATAATGTCCAATTAAAATACTGCATAAAACATACATTAAGCAAAAGAAATAAACTGTAAACTAGTTCTGCATTTAGAAGGGACAATTTAGAGTTGCTAAATCATAATAAAGATCCAGTCAGTACACTAAAGCTCCCTTGACAACATTAGTGGCAGTATTTTAAACTAATAAACGCAATTTAACTTTAAACTGGGACAAGATGCAAAATATCCAAATAATTATAGCTTTAATAGCTATAGCATTTACAGTCAATATAACCAATAATGACAGCTATCAGTTATTGGGATCAGAACTTGTACTATGTGTGTATGTAAACTGGCAGGTGTGAACTTGGAGTCCCAAGCAGTTTGAATGTTTATTGTAGCTCTCAGTACGAATCTAGTCAATCATCCTGGGCGTATTTTGTCCACCTAAGGTATAATTTTACATTGCAAATCTTACATGGAGCTTTCACCTACTATCACCCTTCAACCAGAGCATTGAGCCTTGTGACTCTGACTTACTACACACTGCAGTTCATAGTCATTGAATGAGTATAGCATTTGAATCATCCATAACTGTGTATAGTTTAACCCTGTAGACTGATGAACTTGTGTAAATATAAATAGTGTTTTTAAAAGAAATAATAAAAGAATGACAAAGACAGAATCGAAATAGTCTGAATAGGTTTTATATTGTGGCTCCAGAAACCAAAGCAAAAGTTAGCAGACGTCCTTATTTTAGTTACTAATTAACTGCCGTTGGTTAACAACCCTAATCTTTCAATATTTTAGTTATATGTAGATGTGTTTAATTTCTTTTAGAATACGCTAACCTGGAAAAATGCAAACAAGTCCAGCTAAATATAACTACTGCTAGCCAAACAGCTAACAAGCTTAGCAGCATGACAACATTCTGCTAACCGAAGTTCCAATAAAATAGCGTTTATGCTCCAGTTATTAAATAAATAAAACACTGCGTTAAAGTTAACTAACGATACTTAGAATAAAAAAAAAACTAAGCCCAGTGTAAAGAACCACACCGGCAGAGGTGACGTATTTAAAGTAGGGTTTATTTTCATACTCGGTGCTGTTGAGGCCTGCTAGGCTATAATTAACTGCACAGTCACTTCGCTTAAACAACAACCCGTCTTCACAATGTAATTCTTACCTGTGAAGCTCTGGTCATTCCCAAACCTGATATTTCTCCATTTCTGATCGTATTTAATATGTTTTTACTTCGATTTCTTCGTCTCGGTAGGGTTTGAGAGGATTGCCCCCCGTTAGTCGCCATTGTTTTTCTTTGACGTCGCAGTGTTTTTCTTTTTCGTCAATAAATTCTTAGTTAAATCTCCCTTAGCCACAACGCTGCCCCCTACCGGACCGGTGAATTCAGGCCTAGAACAGAGAAGATTCTGAAAAGAGTCTTTTGACAAACCCAGGCGCACCAATCAGCCTATAAGAGCCAGTGAGTCGACTCTTTTCAGAGGAATCGACTTCTTTTGGAATCTAGATCCAAATCACGAGCTCATTCTTGGTAATGCACGAATGCAGTAATGGGGCTTCATATATATAATTCAATTATAATTAACATGTCTAGTTCTGCTTCACCCACTGCTAATACATTTATAAGATTACTTATCTAAATTTACCTTTACATTTTTTTTAAAAACTGTTGTGGTCACGGCTCAATGCAACTTTCTGCTTTAATATTATTTCCTATTATTACGAATACATTTACATATAAATACTCATAAAGCTTCCCTGTTAAGACAGAGGGACAATCTATACACTACTACTGTAATGGTAACTGTGTTTGCAATAAGCCTTTTTAAGGTTCTAGATCTCGCAGATCTTTTAATGCTTTGAAATGGTTTAATGCTTTAATTATTCCTGATTTTAGATTTGTATTCATTTACAAATCCCAAACTTTCATTCCCTTAAGTATTATCTATTTAGTATGGCAAGACACGTCACGTTTATTTGTACAGCAACCAACAAAGACAGTGGTAATATAAAGTGATTTACATCAGGAATAATAAAAGCTTTAAACATTTGAAAGCATTAAAACATTCCTGGGATCTAGAACTTTAAAAATGCTTATTGCAAACACAGTTACCATTACAGTAGAAGTGTATAGGTTGTTCCTCTGTCTTATTGGTCATGACTCGACAAGGTTTGCAGACCTTGATTTTACACAGTGTGACCCATCCTGTATGGGAGATATTTTTACTTAGATTGATTGAATTGGACCAGAGAAACTCAATGTTCTGTCATGTTGCCTTGTCTGGCCAAAAGCCTGTTACCCTGCAGAGATCTTTCACTGTCCAACAGGTTCTCCAACTTCTGCCTAGGATTAACTTTTTTAAATTAAAAATGGGTGTGACTGATGGTTCAATGTTGTGCCAAGCTTCTTTCATTCCAAACTTTTTGAGCTCATTGCAGTCCTGAGAATAAATATTCATGCCTTGATCAATGCCTTGCGACAATTTGATTGTTAGGATTCACAGACACTACAGTTCCCTGGATGTTATGGCTAGGTTTCCTGACAACGCTGTGTAAATTATGAACCCTTCTAGACTTAGTTTAGCCTAAACAGCCAGTCTAAACACAGTAATGTCTTGCATAAAGGTGTTTCCCTCTCCTGTACTAATTATCCCAATTGACAATGATGAAAGGAAACCATAGCTCTGGGAATGTATCCACAAAGGAAATCTGGTGGGCTGGAATAGTGTGCATAAGGCCTCATGTGTCTTTATTCAGTTGGGTGGGTCTGCTTAAATGCTAGACTAATTTTAGAGAACATGAGGGGGTACAGGAAAGAAACAGGGAGTGTTGTTTAAGCAAAAGATAAAATAAGCAGAGAACAGATAGTAGTATTGCATCTAGCAAAGGAAGACGGGAACACATTGGAGTCAGCATCCTGAGACAAGTAATACATATTACAGATAAATTTGGGTAAGCAATGATTTAATTTTATACAATATTATATAGTCTTGTATATTTGTCAATGTATATGCTTAAGGTTATTAGAGAATTTCAATAGAGACTGGGGGAGAGTTCACCTCTCAGCATGACTGAGACCTGAAGGATGGAACCAAAACATTACTGAAGTGGCTTTGAGGAACTTTCTGGAAGCCCAGAAAACAGTGGCAAAAAACCCCCTAGATTCTTACCATATTATCCGATAAAGCTTGAGAGGATCTCCCATGAATGGTGGAATAAAGGGACCAAATAAATGTGTGCAAACTTGAAGAGGACTTGCCAACTTGGGCTTCTAAAAGTCTTAAATTAATAATGTCAGAAATTAGCATTATAAAATTCATGATTTAAGAATCAAATACACAACATCGATAAGCCACAATTTAAAACATCAAAGCAGTGCAACAATTAAGCTACTTTAACTGGGTTAAATTGTGATCGGTAGACAATGGGCTCAGAGCATCTCCAAGACATTTGTAATGAAATAACATGTAAAATGTAATTAAAATGTTTTAAGTACCGTCCTTACTGATTGATTAAATATGTGAAGTTACAGTCTGAGTTATTACAATTTGACTATGATTATAATTGTCTACAAACCACCACCCTTTAATTAAAATGGGAGGTGGAACAGTGTAAATTCCAAGAAGGATGGAAAACATTAGTAGGTCTAGACTTTTAGTAGTAGTTCAACTTCAGAGGTTGAGAGTTTTAATCCCAGCTTTGCCATACAGCCACTTTCGGGCCCTTGGCAAGGCCCTTAACACTATCAGCTCCAGTCGTGTCATACAGTGGCTGACCCCAGCTTCCAATAAACAAGCTGGAACATGCAATGAATTTCATGTATATATGACAATAAATGTGTTCTGACTGGCGAGGCAATAATTTACCTCATTCTTTAAATTGTCTTTTATTGTTGCAAAAGAGTTCTACGTATTTTTTACATTTATTTATTTAGGGTGTGATTGATCATGAGTTTCCTGTTAGTGTTTGTAATCCTGCTTCATCTCATCACCCTGGCAGTTCTTTACATCGCCACCCTTGAAAAGGTTTGCATATTAACATTTATTTCATGTAATTGTGTGTCTTTGATTATTCTTTGATAACTTTCAAACACACTGTGTTAAGATTTTACAATAACATCATTTAAAACCAGCCATGGAAGCTCTTAAATTTGGCATCCTATAACAGTGCCACATAGTTACGCAGTGTACATGATAGATTTATTTCACAGGTTCCAAATTTGCATGGGATACTGGGGAGCTGGCTTTGATCCTTAACAGATTGAGATGAACAATCCAATGAACATCCTGTGGTATTATTGGGTGACCATGACCAAACATGTTTAATAAATTCTAGTCTAGTGAACAATTGATCAGAGATTAATGTTTGCAAGGTTTCTTTGAGGTTTTCAACCACCTTGTAAATCAGGTGGACTGGCCAATATATATTAGGGCCAGAGCTGCGTCAGTTAAGTCAAAAACATCATTTCTCTGTACTTGGTTCAGTCTTGGTGGGTGTGGAGCAGCACAGAGACCTCAGACATCTGGCACAACTGCAGATTCGATAATGAAACCGAGATGTGGTTTTGCACATCGTCAAAAGAAACAGGTAAGAATATGTGAATTAAGTTCTTATTCCAACCCTCATATCTAAACATCTGGAACGAAGCTTGTACATTTCAAATGCCATTAAAAGCACAATTGCCCTCATTTTCTGATCCTTTTCCAGAGTGGCTTCATGCTGTCCAAGTTCTGATGGTCCTATCTTTGGTCTTCTCCTCTGTTTCGTTCCTCGTTTTCATCTGTCAGCTCTTTATCATGTCAAAAGGAGGACTCTTCTACCTTACTGGTGTCTGCCAAGCATTTGCAGGTAAAATCAAGGCAACAAATATTGAAGGTGCATCAGTATCTGATCTGAACGAGTACAAATCTCCACAAGACCTTCGGAAAGGGTGTAAAAAGTCTACCCAGAAGGTGCACAAGGGGGCACCGACTCCTAATTACTGCCCATGTGTTAGGAATGTCCTACAACTGCGAGTGTCCACATACTATTTGTTATACAGCCATTTGATATAGTGTGCTTGAATCTGTGTTAGGTTATTCTGTATGTACTTAACTTGAAGTCTACAATTATATTTATCCTCTTCCATTTTCCTCCTAGGTCTTATAACCTTTACAGCTGCACTCGTCTTCACACTCCACAGCAAAGAAATCCTTCAGGACATCAGAGAACTGAGTTCAGGACACTTCGGTTACTGCTTTATTTTGGCATGGGTGTGTGTGCCTTTGCTCATTTGGAGCGGCATTATGTATATTCATTTACGCAAAAGAAAATAGTTTGGATTTTTCTATAAACACTGGTATGTCTTGATGGTATTCAATTCTGTCATGTGTAAACTGGATGCATTTATAACAACATGCCACACATTCTATCCTTTCTTCTTTTACCAATGGTAATAGGACATAACAATCCGGTATATAGGCACCAAAAGCTGCTAAATGATTGAGAAAAATACTTGATAATGCTATTAATAAAATATAAAAATATTTACATTTTTTAAATTTAGTAGATGCTCTTATACAAAGTGACTTACTGTACTGGGACAGTATATTGTCTGAGCAATTAAAGGTTAAGGGCCTTGCTTGAGGTCCCAACTGTGACAACATGGCAGTGGTGGGGCTTAAACCAGTGACCAGTTTGATTACTTCTCCAGTGCTTTAAAAAACTTTGGACTGCAAGAT
>JAYDZG010000020.1:13061313-13073269 GCA_034509265.1 Microcambeva bendego
GGCCACAGAAACTGCAATCCAAAAAAGCTGAGTTCTGCATTTTCTGCTGGATGTGCTCTCAGACAAAGGGTCTCAGGTTCAAAAATACAGAAGCGTCCTTGCTGGGCTGTCCAAACAAGGAAGTTCATGAAGACAATTATAATAAAAAATAGTTTGAACACAATGAGCTGGATGATAACATCTATAGCTGACATTGTAGACAATGTCAAGTATATTGTGGCTTGGGCACCTGAAAATTGTGATACACTATTAAAAAAGTATGGAGACACTACTTCTTATTACTAAATTGTAGCTACAGTTTCGATACAGTAATCACCAAAAGGTGGAATTAATCAATAATATAATGGGAATTAATTGCCTCCAATTTTGCAGTATGAGTTTAGGGAAGAGCTTAGATGTCCCAGCATGATTCTCACTGGGTACGAGCTACAAGCAAAATCTGAAAAGGCTCGAAGAAAAGCTTGGTTGAGCGCCAACCTCAACCCTAGTGGACAGCTTTGGAAAACACTTTGATACCAGCTTAGGCTTTCTGGACTAGCATCGGTGCCCAACCATACAAAAGCTCTTTTCAAATGGGCAGAAATTATCAATAGCATTCTCAACAGTCTTCTCAAAAGAGTGGCTGTTGTTATAGCTGAAAAGAACACAAAGATGATATTCTATTTTAATGCCATTTGTTTTGGGGGTTGGTGAGAGAGGAAAACTGTCCTAAATAAACACTGCCAAATGATAAGCACCTCACTGAAGTAAAATGGTACAGCATACACTGTTGTTAAAGAGAATTTAGTATAAATGTACTGATGAAGATCCCTTTATGTTCCAACTGGACACATACTCCATACACAAATTGTAGTCCAGTAGGAAATGTTTCCACAGTCACATCCTAAAACATGTTAATTCACATAATGTGCATATCCCTTAGGTAGGAAGCCTTTCCCCTCTAAACAGGAAACCATAAAACGTGCAATGGCAAAGGGAGTAGGAAACAAGATGGGAGGCATAATTGCTGTGTCTTCATCTCTCCTGATAGGAAATCATACACATCCCTTGTCCCTGCTGGGTTATGAGTTTACGGCCCTGCTGCAGAAGATAAGGCACTTGCATGTATTTATGACCACCTTAATGAGCCACTAGAGAAAATCAGCACTGCTTTGGAGCTAATTATTGAAGAGTTCAGATCATCTGTCACGTTCACTTCTCCTCTTATATCCTCTTTCTCATATTAAGGGCTTAGCACTCACACTAAATATAAACACCTGACCTCTGAGCCCTGTTTTACTCTGTATGTTTTCAGTAGCCTTAAAGTGCAAGCCATCTGCTCTAACAATATTTGACATCTGGAAAAAATGAAGGAGAAAAAAAAAAGATTTTGGCCTTAAAAATAAGAAATTTTAAGTATTTTATGGAGGAATTAAATTGCAAAATGTAATAAAGCATTAGGGCTGAAGATTCAAATACTGATGTTGGGTAAATGTGCAACAATACAGCTTATCAAGCCCTTCAATGTATAGGGCTGCAAGATTTTTTAACGTAATGACAATGTGAATGTTGTGCATCAGTAAATTACATTTGCAGTTGATGAAATAAGAATCTGTATAATAAAACAGGTCATAAATTGTGCATGGTCATAAATGGCTTTTCAATTATCACTTATAATTGCTACTCAGAACTACATCTAGGAGCCCAAGGAATGATACCAAACATTTTAAAGCAATAAACACAAATGCTGACAGAACATTAAAATCCTAGATAGAGACATATCAGTCAAGCTATCATACATACATGCTTATTATTTAGAGTTTATCATGTATCTGCTTCTCTCTCGGGATTAGCTGAGCATGTACGAGGCTCTGAATTCCCATATGGGAGCCAGATAACTAGTTTGGGCTTGGATCAACATCCGTTTATCTCTCCGCTTCTTTGATCTTATCATAGCTGCTTCTGTCTTTTCCTCCACAATCTCACTCTTGATGAACCACGAGAATAGTGGCCATTCCCTCTTTATCTCTCTCACCCTGCCCTAACTCGCTCATTTTTGGTGGTTTGGTTGTTGCTTTCCTGACCCCCCTTGCTTTGACCTGTGTGTCCAGGTCATTTTTCACCCTGACACTTTAATCAGCAAGTTTAAATGAATGCTGCGCTGAATGCTCCCTCCATCTACTCATCTCAGTGTCACACCTCACTTCATAAATCAGCATCTCTGGTGGAATACTAATAATACCATATCTGTACTGTAACCAATAACTTTTTCTAAATGCTTTATTAGATCTATACTGTTGCTGTTGTGATTCTCTAAAAGCACATGTCTAAGTAATCATGTAGCAAAAACAATTGTGCAAAATACTACTATTAAAAGAAGGTTTACACGTTTGTACTTGTAGGATTAACTTATATTATTTAGTTGAAGTTTAATCCTGATCTGAGAAGAAGAAGAAGAAGAAGGAAAAAAACTTTTTATTCTGATTATATTTACATACAACAACATTTAGTGTTACATTCTCCAACAGACATATGACATTGTATGCTGTAGATGAATATGTTCAAACATATATGAGAACAGGGTTTAGTTTAATCTATTTTGAATTAAATTTCCCACTTAAATAGCATTTGTCTGCACTTTTTGTTTTCATGCAATACTTTCTATATGTTATTTCTGTGTAAATTTCTGTGTAGTTACCCCAAACTACATGAAAAGAAACAATATACATTTAAATTTGCCATTACAACTTTATGTATTATGATTTCCACACTTTTTGGTTACATTCATGACAGACACACGGCTATTCATTACTCAAGGTTAATCTTTTCACAAGTTTATATTACATTTACATTTCCAGCATTTACCAGACGCCTTTATCCAAAAAGACTTACATTCCAATTACAGTCTGAGCAATTAGGGTTAAGGACCTTGCTCAAACGCCCAAAAGCAGCAACCTAGCAGTGGTGGGGTTACAACCGGTGACCTGAAGGTTACTAGTCCTGTACCCTAACCACTAGGCCATTGCCTTGGACAATTTTGTCTCTCCAATTAACCTGGCTCCATATTTTTGGACTGTAGGAGGAACCCGGAGCACCCAGAGTAAACCCATGCAAACACGGGGAGAACATGCAGACTCCACACAAAAGGACCTGGACCGCCCCTCCTGAGGATCAAACCCAGGACATTCTTGCTGTGAGGATAAAGTGCTACCCACTCAGCTACTATGACTATTAATAATCAGAATGATACAGCTAGCATGGCACTGAAGCTCAAATCAATTTGATATTACAGTTATTGCACCAACTGGTTAAGCAAAAATACAGCAAACATGTGAATTTCGGGTATCTGTCAGCTTTTTCAATTAAATCCAATAACACACATACAAAGGTATTTTCCTTTGCTCTGGGATGAACATTATGTGCATCCTACAGCAAGTTATATATCCTCATGCATTAGCCTGAAAATGGCAAGGCTTTCTGAATGTCTGTCAGCTTTGTGACAAAGGTTTTGCTGAGACTAGATTATAGATGTGCTTGTTCAATATCTAATTTTGTAGTTTGTCTTCATTTATTATTCGATGTAAAAACAGCAAAACCGCAAAAACATAAAAAGTGCTGGATTTGCCACACAGTGCAGCACAGCAGTGATGTTCAATGAATAAACTCTTGGATTATCTCAACACAAAGGGAAAAGCGGCAAGAAAAGGCTATTCGGTGTCTGAGCTTATTCTGTTCAAATGCTTCTAGAGTTACAAGAGAACACTGGTTTCTAGTTTCTTGTTTGCTTCTTGTAGACCCATAAAACATGGTTGAGCTGGGGGCCTGAGGGACAACGAGGCAGATTGATATTTCCCTTGACAGAGTGTGAGCTGTAAATCTGTGTCCGGGAGAGCAAAGCTGACGGTTAGTCTACGTTTGGCTTCACCTAGCAGGAGGCCACCGGTCACCACCCTTTCCTACGTTTCTGAAGAACAAACTGGCCTTTTACTGCCGCTGGAGCAAATTTAATTTAGCAGACTGGCTGAGAGCACAGACAGGCTCTGCCCTGATTCAGGTGTTGATTACAGGACAGGGGTGATCTGTTAGAATAAACACATCTACTACAGCACTGAAGAGCTAATGAAAGCTTGGAGTCGTTTGCTCTTGGGTAACGGTGGATACAATGAATATGCAAACAGATAACAGACTGGCTCTATACAGACATTCTGACTGTTGTGTTTACATCTATGCATGTGTGTAAACACTTAACAATGGCTTGCTGGGCTCTGTAACATGAAATATTCTTGAACAATGTAGAAGAAATTGACAAAATCTGGATCAGATAAGTTTAGGAATGAAGCTTGAGCTTGCTTTTTTTCATAATTTGATTACACATTATAAAAATAAACCCACTGAACTTTTTCAAAAATACTCAAAAGAGCCAAAGTCATTCCATGACAAACATATATATATATAGTGCCTAACTGTATTTTGTATTCCTGATTCTCTGTTAATTAATGTACCATTAAAGGAAAATTAAAATAAGTTTATTAATACCCCACAAACTATCAACGTTTCTAATATTGTAGAAGAGCATTCTAAAAGAAACAGGCATTTGCAAAGTGCATTGTTGTACCGATCCCAAGCCTGGATAAATAGGAGGGTTGCTTTAGGAATGGCATCCAGCGTTACAACCATACCAAATCAATAATGCAGATCATTGTGGCAACCTCTAACAGGAGCAGCTTAAATGAGTCACTAGATTTCAATATCAATATTTGGAGTTATATTGGGTTTATTAACTACAGACATTGTTTTATTATCCATTGTACCTATATTTACCAAGGGCATTCGTTTAAAATGATTAGATAGTTTTCTGAAATGTTAATTCCACCCCATACATGTCTGCTTGACATCCATGTTCTGTTTTTCTGCTAAAACATCTGGTCATGTCGAGCTTATTATCCACGGACATTGTTTTATTGCCCATTTTACATTTTGATCTTTGCAATGTTAATCAACACAGGTCTGCTTAAGCTTCAAATCTGGGTTTTGACCTAAGGCCCCAGTTTTCTGTTAACATATCTGGTGATTTTCTTTGCTAGAACTGTGAATCAGAAAAATCCTGGGCTTATCTCAAATCATCAGCCATCTTATCTAGTTAACGCAGTTAGCACCCATCTTTGTGACCAGATAACAGCCAGCAGCTTTCATTCAATCACTAGCACAAAAGAGCTAATAACATTAACTCAATGGTAGAGGAAAACAAATGGCTTGAAAACCAGTATGGACACTTTATTGAAGCTTTATTGAATGTCTTAATTTAAAGCCAGTTGCTTCAGGGTTGCTAGTTTTGTGTCCTATATATTTTAATTTTATAGAGTGATTTGGGATGACATTCCAATTTAAGTATATAGGCCATCCCTGCCTCTTTTACTCAATTTAATGGCCCGGGGGCAACTGGGTCTCCGCAGCAACAACATAGGGTCTGGACTATCCTGACCTGACATAGTCTGTGCTTGAAGGCAAATGCTGTAGATCTCAGTGCGTGTAATTATATATGTGATGCTTGTTGATCTGCTATGGGTCAGATTTGCAGTTATAGTTAACTTTAATGATTTCTATCTATAAACTGTTTCCTGTGCTTGGGAAAGGGTAAAGCTAGTGATTCACAGAGCATGCCTAAATTTTTTATCAGTTTTTATATATATATATTTTTATTATTCATTCATTTTAGGCAGCACATAATTTTGGGAAGAAATCTACAAAGACACAGCAATATGAATAGGTTACTGTCCTCATATGTCCTCACAATGGGAAATTACAGATTACTGACTGATGTGAGTCTCTAAACCCAGTAATTGTCTAGGTCTGGTTTATCACTTCTTTCTTCATGCCTCAATGTTAAAAATATAAGTGTGTACGTCACCATATCTCTGTCTATCTAGTAACATACAGTTTCACTTGTTTCACCAGAAGACCTAAATTGAAAAGAGTTGACTGACTCTCATTTGTAGTTTGACTAGATGAAAAAAGCATAAACACACCAACCTCACACACTTGACCATCATCAGCTCATGATCATCTGCCTGAATGAGTGTGTGTTTGCACACGAGTGTGAACCTGTACATGAGTTTACATTTCATATTCGGAACACACAGCTGTCTGATGGCTCTGGGGGTGCACTGTGTGTGGACGGAAAGCAGGGGCCAAGGGAGAAAATGCAGCTGTTCTATACGCGAGATAAATATTGTAATCTAGATATGGATATTTGTTTGCATAAATCCAATGTACTGACAGTGGTGAGACATTACTGGGTTAGAACAATACAGTTCATTCAGACTTGTTTTTTTTTTCAGACGTAGAGTGGCTGAGTTTCCCCAGCATTTCAACCATTTACTTAAACGCATGGAGGACAATATTGTAATGGATACATCGTACATTTAAAGATTAGGAGCTTTACTCTCTGTGATTATTCTGCTTGCATTTACATAGTTGTGTTTTTTGTCTTTATTAAACACACTGAAAAATCATCCCCAGCCAAAGTTGAAAAATATACTACTTGCAGTTTTATTATTAGAATCAGTAAACTTCTTTTAATAGAATTACAGTTTATTGTAGAAAGTTTCACGAACAGGCTGTATTTTGTTTGCAGTGTTATCTTAACTGGATTAAGGTCTGGATTCTGATTATTTGGCTTGTTGTTGAGATGTTCAACACTGTATAGCTTCTCATGATGCATATTCCCACAAAATAATTATGCATCATTTTGATTCTTCATTAATTTGAAGTTACTGCAAAACGCCCTGCCTTAGTGATTCCAGTTGAGATAAGGCGTGTTAAAGGTCTTTTCCTAAATAGTAAGTTGTAATTTTTTGCTAAACGTGTCTCTGATATTCATGAATAAGAGAATTGTTAAGCTACCATGTGAATATAAGCAAGTTTTAGAGATCTATAGTGTATTTACTATTGTGATTTTCTTTTGAGATGTTGGTACTAAACATGAACATTCAGGTGTTTGAAATGCCTTTATAGCACGTTTTCAAAATATGATAAATGATAAATCGACCTACAGTACTGTGACAGTTTTTTGTCTGTCGACGGTTAAGGGCCTTGCTCAGGGGTCCAACAGCAGCAAACTGGCAGCCATTGGGCTTGAAGCGGCAACGTTCGGATTACAAGTCTAGTATCTCAACCACTAGTAGTCTACAACTGCCCTGCCATTAAAAAGATCATCATATAAAATGTGTTGGCATTGTCGGTAGAGTGGGCACCTTTGGTTACGGTAAGATGTCTGGCATGTTCTCCCCATTGCCTTGTAGGGTCACCAGTTTCCTCCCATGTCACCAAAGTGAATAAGGATTAATTGAAATTTGCTTTTTTTTAAATTGGGAATTAACATGCAAAACATTTCACATTTTGCATCAATAGTTAATCAACCAAGTTTCTAAAACTTAATTAAGGCATGATTTCTGTTTGAGGCTAACTGTACAGTCTACAATTTGGAGAAATTGTCAGCCAAGAGTTATACATTGTCTTGCTTGAACTGTGAGTTCTTCCATGCTGATTTATAATATTTGTCATGGATTTGTCATTTTCAATCCTATCATTGTATTTCATGTCACCGTCTGCAAAAAATGCATGTGAATGACATTTCGTCCTCGATGGATAATGATGATGCATAGCTAGAGAAAGAAAAGATGATTTTAATAAAATATTGAAGAGATGCTGGAAATGGCTCATCTCAACACACTCAATATTTTATAACGATTTTAACAGCCCTTCTGCTTGTGAACATATCGCTTAACCATTTAGGGATCTGTCATTTGTAATCTGTGCTTTGAAGATTTGAATCTATGCAGTGAGGCTTTGCTTTCATTTTAAGTGTTTCTCTCTGCAGGGAGGAAAAAAGAAGTACATCATTGCTACTTCTAAAATATATACAAGATATGGAGGGTTTTCCAATCAAATGCAAAGATTAGTTAATTATCAAAAATAAATTTATTAATAGTGGTATTAATTGGTGGCACAGTAATGTGTGTAGCACTGAAGGTCTTGAGATCAATCCCCAGGTGGGGTTTGCATGTTTTCCCTCTTTCCGCCCGGGTTTCCTCCCATAGTCCAAAAACATGAAACCAGATTAATTGATGACAGCGAATTGTTGAGACCACTAGGTGAAAAAGGCAACCTGGTGAAAAAACTATGCCAAATCATTAAAGCAGATCACAATCCAATGTGGAGAACCCTAACAGGCAACTGTAAGTGTTTTATTCTTATATATATATTGGCAGATTCATCTGTAGATTGGTAATTGCTATATTTATTGTTACTATATTGTTGCTGTGATTGATTTCAGTAGATTTCTTATATACCAGGGGACTTTTTGCTTTAGAATGTCTTTCTTATATTAGTTGGACACTTGGGCTGGCTCTGCACCCTTGAATGGTGATACTTTGTCCCTCTACATTCTAGACAGCACATGTACAATGGCATTTCAAATATTCATAGCTGCAACCAGATACACAGGCCCAATCAGGTCAACACCACAAAAGAATGTGATATAAATCTTATTTCCCAACATTTTCCTCATATCGTACCATGGCGTGTTTGAACAAAAATGAATACAGAAAAAAAACATCAACAACAACAAAACACTGTAGGTGTTTAGGTGTACAACAAAAATGGTCTCACAACCACACATTAGTTACAATATATATTTGTGTGTGTGTGCGTGTGTGTGTGTGTGTGTGTGCGTGTGTGTGCGTGTGTGTGTGTGTGTGTGTGTGACTGTCTGATCGGGGTACTTTCTGTGTGACGTTTGCATGTTCTCCCCAGGTTTGTGTTTTTCCACAAGGAGCTCCAGTTTCCTCCCACAGTCCATGCAAGTGACGTGAATTGTAAAAAGTTTAGCAAATTGCCCATGACTGTGTGATGTTGTGTAACATTACCTGTCCTGTCATGAATATTATCAAAAGGTGTAACATATAATGTTAAAATAAATAAATAAATAAATAACCAAAATAAAACTATGAAGATCAATAATAAATAAGTATAACCTGATTATACTTTATAAATGCTTCATAATTGCATCATAAAATAGCCGTGTACACTTTTTTGCAACATGCTGGCTCTTGTTTATTGCAGTATTGTATCAGTAGTGTATATTCAGCCTGACATGAGCACACTGTATGGAGGACAATACAATGTAGCAAAACAGTTGAGAAGACAAAGAGAAACTTTCCACTCTGTTCCCCTGGATCACATTACATCAAAGTGGAAGAAGAGAAGGTAGAAGATGAAACACTTGGTGACACAGGTAAAACTACCATGACCCAGAAATCAGGTTAACCCCACGTCGCCCTGAAAAATATTCTGAGCGAGTCATCAGTACAGTTATCTGCGTCACAAAGCAGGAAGCGTTGAAAATGCATCAGCACTGAACCGGTCATAACCAGCACAGCTGTCTGAGTTTAGCATTAAACATTACAAAACAAAAAGCCCTTAGTGAAGAAAAAGGTCTATACGTCATTTTTCGGTTACAGCAGATGAGCAATGCTGTCATCCGAGCGCACACACACACACACACACCTCTACCTCTACAGCCTCAGGTTATGCAGCCCCGTCATAGCTTTATGTCTCAGCCGGTTTGGAAAAAAACAACAAATACAGGGCACAGGGCCAAACATACAAAGCGACAATCTTCGGTCTATATAAAATTAATTATATGCCTCTAACGATCTATCGTTCGATGAAAGATTTAGATACTCTCTATAATCTCATGAAGACCTACAGGAAGAGTAGAGGCTATTAAACACATAAGACGATGGGATAGTGTGTATGGAGTAAAACAGAGAACAATCTCACAGTAGGATGTCCACTTACTTGGAATTTAGCAGACACCTTTATCGAAAGCGATTAGCATTACAGTTACAGTACACAGTTTGAGAAATTAAAGCTCAAGGGCTCAACAGTAGCGACCTGTATATGGTGTACCTGAATCCTCATCTGATTACCAGTCCAGAACCACCAGTAACCAGGTTACTATAATGACATTCAGCTTCTCAGAGTTTCCTGGCCACCTAATCAAGAGCTCCTAGGAAGTCATTTTCCAAACCATTCACAAACAAGACCCCAGGTACAATATCTAAAGGTGTTCCTTGTTGTTGAAATCAGGGCTCCGTATGGACCTCTGTAGTTCTTCAACACCAGTAGTCTATACAAAGCCATGGGTCTGGAAAAGGCGCTATATAAGTCTAACTTATTATTATTATTGTTAATATTATCATTATTATTATTACTATTTGTAGTAGCTGAAACATAGAATATTAAGAGGGGTGTTCATATACTGTTGGCCATACATTGTACATACTGTCTACAGGTGCTAAATTTACCTGATACTCTGCAAGCATGCAATATATCATCCAAGATGTTAGTGTATCTTCCTCTGACCTCCACACACAGTCACTGCAGACTCAACATGCTGTGTTATGACGTTAGTGGGATAAGATGGTGACCATGACAGACGGAAAGCTGACCTTAAAGCAGACACACACACACACACACAGCAGATACCAGAGAGTCTGTGACTCAGCCAAGGTGGTCAGGCAAGTACATGCTATTATTTTAGACTCATCCGGCTTCCAACCACCTGTCCTTCATCTGTCAGCCAAATCAGAATTGACCTGTCCATGGGTAATCCTTTTTGTTCTTAATACACATACGTTCCTGATTTTAACACATTCCAAAAAAGACTGTAGGTTTAGACTGTGGGACATTTACTGCTTTGTTAAGTTTGTATTCCTTCATATTCCATCCATTTAAACATTTGCACTGAGGATATCAGATGAAGAGTTTTGTCCATATATTCCATCAAACACATTTATACCAGTACAGGCATGTCGCTGCATTTTTTTTATTTCGAAATTCTCCTTTCTTTATTGAGGAGAGGTCGGCTAGAGATCAAGGGTGGTTAGCTTAGACTCGCACCCTTGCCCTTTATGCAATGAAATAACTCCAGATTCATTCAAACTTGTAATGATATGTACTGTAAAGGGAGAAATATACCAATCTCTTCCAATCATTCTTAGAGGAAATGTGTTTATAAATATTTCAATCATTTTCTCATGTGTTGGATACTGTCGTACCACATCATGATTATCACGTGTTGATATGTTAAAATCACGCCATTGTTCATTGAGTTAACTCATTACCAGCTCTAAATTACTTCATCACTACTTGTTTTGAATGTGTTGCAGACTTGAAATGCAGCAATGGATACGTATTAACAAATTAAACGAAGATAACCAGACAAAACATGAAATGTGATGTACGAAACAATGCAGTTTTGGAATTGTAAAAACGGAAAGTCTTGCCACGCCTTACTTTGAATTACCTGAATGTCCATAGTATTTGAACCGTTACCACTGACTGAATGAAGCCGTTTTTATCCAAGAGCTTTCTCGAATGACTGAACAGGTTTCATTTCATTTAGAAGGATACAAGCAGGCCGCACCCAGGAAATTAACACAATACTTCATTGAACGTGCACTGAGCATCATACTGAAACAACAACATACTGGTTAAACAGTTTTGTTACATTTCTACATTCAGTCGTCAGATAATAGCCATCACTTATACATGTAATATCACAGCTGAGGTTTCCAGAGGACCCTATGGGGATCTTCCTGAAAATGTACTGTATACTGATACGTATCAGGCCACAGAATGGAGAGTATAATAAACAGAACAAAATGCTAATACATAGAGCTCAGCTTTACTTAATTCAGTTATCCAGATCCATCTTGTAATGCCCTCGTTCGTTGTGAACAATAGCAAACACAGACAGGTCTGCTTAAGTCTAATTCTGTGCAACAAGTCTACAGCAATACCGCTCTATAAGAGACTCTATAAGAGATTTTCCCTCATCACACTTCACAGTCAAAATAAAGTTAATTTGTTTGACAAAAAGCTTAGTTTTAGACTCATATCCACAGTCCAT
>JAYDZG010000020.1:13079706-13095694 GCA_034509265.1 Microcambeva bendego
GAAAAACAGAACAATGTAAAGGAAAATGCAAGTGTCTTGCAGCAATATCTAAAACTTTGCTATAGTTGAATAGTTTACTGTACAAGATACTCCAAAATACTATTTCAGTTAATATACATGTGGTACTTATGGTACAATATTATGTAAATACATTTAGCAAATGTTTTGAAATTATATGTTTAGGAAGGTTTGTTTTCAGGTACTGTATATTCACAACGAAACATAAATCTAAGTGTAATGAATGGTGGAAGAAGAATGATGGTTTGTTGCTGCAAACATTGGGACTGAGAAGCTTACAATCATCAAAAACACTGATTCTCACTCATCAACATTTATTCTTGTAACAGTCGTCCGTCATTTGAAGCTTACAAGTTGACGCAGCATGACAAAGATCTTTTACAGAATGAGGTTGTTTGAACGTTTGGGAATGGACAAATGTAAAGATTTATTTAATGCTGTGGCTTGAGCTGTTCAGAATGTCAGAACGTGTGCATTTTTAAATGAAAAATACTAAAGTAATATCAGAAGACATCTCAAATGTACTTTTTGACATGAGTGCTGAACACTAACACTCACCACAGAGCCCTCATCATGTCCATCTGTAAATCATTCCTAAAGAAGGAAAGAAGGCTAGACTTATAAATAGTAACCTGATCCTGGAATCTGTTATCTTGGGTGCCCAAGCTCATGATTTATCCACTCCTGTCAATGTTCAACATGGTTTCAGGATTTGTTTGGTTTTGAGTGTATGGTTCAAAAAAGTTGCACAAATGCTCAGACTATCATGTGAATAGAATGTAAAGCCATGATTTAAAAATGAACTTTGAAATAGGATAAGGGTTGTGTACATACATCTGTGATGTCTTCTGATATTAAGTATGTTGAAATAAAAAATAATATTTGATTTAATTAAACTAAGTTTTTCCTATTGGATTTGCAGTCATTATCTTTTATGTGTCACTGGTGTTACTAAGTTAAATCAAGGTCAAATCTATGATATATTATGTGTTAACTATTGCACTATTGGATCTTAGGAAGGTTAATAGAGCTTCATAATGCAAAAAGAAGAAATGGGTGCAAGAGACAAAAACTTTTGAGCATCCAGTTTACTGCAAACTGCATTTACACTCAAAAATCTGTGATTTTCTTTTAAGTGTTCACACTGTCAAGACCTCTTGGTGGCAAAAGCAAAAACGCTCCCTGGCCTTGAATGTGTCTCTAGTCCAATTTCTTCATTTAGCACCATGATGCTCTTCTTAGAACCTTCTTAGAATTCTTCTTAGAATTTTTAACTGATCTTAAATAAATTATATGTTGATTTACTGAAACTCCATTTTCATCAATCATAGGCTGGTTTGAAGCAAATCCAGTATTACGTGCACAGAGCCATAACCTCAAACCTCATTTGGGAAGAATTATGAATGTAAGTTGTGAGTCAGACCTTCTTGTCCAAGTCATTGCCTAATATATTAAAAGTGTTTATATGGAAAATATATTTTTACTTAATGTTCACAGATACACTGCAATAATAGCATGGAAACCCTTCCCAACTTCATGTCAATGTCCATGGTTTTACACTAGGTCGTCTAACAAGCTGATGGCTGGGTGCTCACAATGTTCTAGATATAGTTCTACCTCCTGCATTCTTCTAACACATGATTGAGCCTTAACCAAATAGTGCTCTAATTAAACAAAATAAAACCAGAGTAAAAAAAACCATTAAACTATCATTACTCATAAATCATGCTGGAATGCTTTATTGTTTTACTTCAAGTGTGCTGCAAGGGCTCTTTGCCAAATATCAAGGCAATACATGAAAAGCTCACACAATGCTACAAAATCAGCAATATAAAGGTTTACATAAATGCTCAGTTATTTCACAGTATTATCAAGTCTGGTGGATTACAACAGACCGGCAAAATCTCTTCATGTTCACACACTCAAAAGTGCAAAAGTTTATTATTTGAAATTATTCCAGCCACGTGAAATACACTGCGGTTAATGAAATTAAGAAGTAATATATTGAATTTATCTTAAAGACATCATATGTCATTAAAATCAGGTGAGAGATTTCTTTTGTAAAAGAAGCATACACATTTTTTAAACTATGAACGTTTCTCATTTCCAGTTCTGATTTGGAGAAGGCACAACATGAAGATTTGCAAAGTAATTATTTAAATGTGTGCAGCTATGTTCAATTTAACAGAGGTAATTAATAGTGAGAATCCAAATGTTTGCTAGAGGATCTGTAAGGAATTGTTATATTATAAAATGAAGATGACTGGGTTGCAAAATGGAAAATTTCACTGGTTCATATTAGCCACTAAAGCTTCTACACAGACATGTCTGATGTGCTGGGATGTGGCCTGGGATGAAGTCCTGTGATGGATTGATTGGTATTTCAGCCTTGTGTCCAGTGTTACTTTTGTGAAACTAGGCCTGCCACTGGGTCTGACAAGAATAATGTGGTTGACGAAAATTAAATGAAACTTCTATTAAAAATCTTGGTGATGGTGACCAAACCATTTTTTCTATAGCATTACCAAGGAGACATCGATTTTCTACCAATTATTGTTTAAAATATTATTTTATTTCCAGCAGCAAAAACTGTCAATTATATTAAGAGCGAAAAGAGTAAAATTGCTAGAAAATGAAATACCTTCTTCATGGAGACGAAACCATTTTTAAAACTCTGAATTACAACACTTCACATACAAACATATTTTAAAAAAAGTTTTTTGGATTAAACAATTGGTAATTTCGAACAAATTTCTGGATTTTAAAAGGCATCACAAAATAAAACATTAGTAAAACCCAATGCAATCATCATTTTGCTGTAATTTTGATCTGACTGTATGCAAACCTTTGTACTTAACTGTATGTGTCGGGGTGTGAACGTGGTCAAGACACAAAATAGTCTAACCAGCAGAGTCACTGCTACATTTTCCTATCAGTAACCAACAGACTGTGACCTCTGAACTGCAGGCAGCCCCTGAGACTGCTGTAAACCTGTTCATCAGTACCTGATTGGTTACATTGCTAAGCCCTTAACAATTAATCTAGTGCTATCACAGAGGCCACAGTTAGCGAGTCAGCTGTTACCACTAATAAGTACCTGATTATCAACATTACACAATGACTATTGCTGCGATTATCAACAAGTCTTCTGTCAATTTTATGGCTATTAATTTCTTTATTTTGATTAACGTTTTAACTGCTTAAACTTCCACTTCGATCAAAATGTGCAGAAAGTCTAAAACCTGCTCCAGTTTTCTCTTCTTCTGAGGTAAAATGTGATCATGTAACCAAGGAAAGAAAACAAACTACAACTGACCGCCTCAACAGAAGTATATAATGATGTAACATGAATGAAATGTATAAGAACAATATGACTGAGCTTATTGCGAGGCAAATAAGAATACTCAACGTGACCACAAATATACAACACAAAATGCATCAGGGTCTCCCAGAGTCTCAAGATCCAAATAAATACACAGCATGTAAAAAACGAATTATCATTTATGAAAACAGGACATGATTCATCGAGATCTGTCCTCTTTAACGTCCTTCTAAATCATGTTTTGGTTCTGCATTAAAGTCTTTACACGTTAGAGGCAATCTGAGTGTCCCGAGCCTGTCGGATCCCATACAGCCATTTGATGACACGTGCGTTCCTCTCGATGATTGATATGCCATAAGGAACACGTTCACTGGGCCTGACGTCATCGTCATCCTCATCGTCCTCCTCCTGATACTGAGTGCGTCTATCGTCTCCACACTCGGAGCTTGGCGTGCTGACACTGCGTAGCTTTGAAATGGACACTATGTCGGAATTGGCCCGACCGAAGAGCTCCATGCCGTCAACTTCGTTCGGCTCGAGGCCGCAGTAATTAAAGAAGCGCTCCAAATCCGCATTGGCTCGTGCGTAGCGGTCGCTCAGGTCTGATTTGGATCGGTGGAGGGCGGGCCGTCGGCGTGTTGAGCCCCGCGAACTGGCGGAGGACAGACGAGTACAGGCAGGCGAGGATGGGGGAAGCATGATTGCTCTCGCCACCAAAGGGCTGGAGGGTGGGTGTGACTGCGATGGAGATTGTGAAGTAGGGGGTGACGATTTAAGGGATGGAGGAAGTGGTGAGGAAACCTGGGGCTGGGCTGTCTGTCTGGATTTGGGCATGGGCTGTAGAGGTTTGGGATAGACCTTCATAGGCATCCTCTGTGGCTTCCGAATCTCTGTCTGCGGCAACACGTCTACTCGGCGCACTGCTACTGGATTTGGGTTGTTGATATTGCTCTCTGCAGGGGGTCTAGAAACTCTGGCTGGGACAGGTGGAGGCCTGTGGCTGGGTACCGGGGCTGGGGACAAAAGAGGAGAAGCTTGCGTGTGGGTGTTGAAAGTGCAGGAGGAAGAAGGTGCCCCAAGACCAAAGCCCTGTTGCGGTTCTGCCGACTTCTCCGAGCAAGCTGAAGGAGATAGAGGGGACGGAGACTGGGGAGAAGCTTGAGGTCCATCTGAAATGTTGATAAGGTTGTTTAGGATTTCCAAATTGAGCAGAGTCGCCCTGCATGGCCCCTGTCCTCCATTTTCAGATTCTGTCGGCCAGCGAGGAACCTTTCTTGCTGGCGGTGTATGCAACATCATACCTGGAGACATCAGTGGTTTGCGAATTATAGGTGGTTTGATTGGCTCCTGTTTGGTGTGCACCACCCTCTGGCTCTTCACATATTTTGCCTTGTCGGCTTCCAGGCGCTCCACTGCGCTTAGCTTGCGCACACCGGGCTCAGGAACCCTGCGGAAATAGTCTGGGCCCTTGTTTAAGATGCGGAGGGGCATGGCTGAGGTAAAAGGTGCACCAGCAAGGCGACCATCTGAGGGACGAAGAGTCTCCACAGGCATGATGAGTAGATCCGTGAAAGTATTGGTGGAATTAATTCAACAAGCAGTGAAACAGTCTATAGTTCCTTTCCAAAATGTCCAGCGTCCATGAAAAGTCTTTTCTTTGGGTTCCTTTTGTTCAGGCTTTTAGGCTTCTGTCCTAAACAAGGGCCCCTTTAACTTTCCCGATCCAACTGAACTGCTCCTGCTGCTGCTCCTCTTGTGTCAGCTCTAGTCTTTTATCCCTGCTCTTCCCAGTGCTGTTCTTTGAATAGTGGCTTAGGGAAGGGGGTCACCAGAGGTTGCATTCCACATCGGTCCGGTGAGTGACCCACCAGGACAACTGGAGGTGAAAAAGTGAAAGCTCAGCCTTGACTTTAAGCTGGCAGGCACGCTGGCAGTCTTCAAAACAATCCAGCTAGTTTGGAATCCAGAGGTTCTACCCTTTCAACTAAAAAAGAAGAAAAGAACAAAGAAGAACAGTCATGAGAAGTCAATGGTACTCTGAGGCCTCCTCTTACTCCCACAGCTCCACACATCAAGAACAGTGGAGCACTGAAAAGTAAACTGGGCAGACACTTGGTTTTTAATGCACTGCCTGGCTCCTCCTTCGACACTCTCACAGCCAGATGCTGCTTCCCTCGGCAGCCAATAAGTGTACAGGAAAGAGGACCGGAGACAGATCTGCACTCCTGTTGGATGAGGGCTAAAGCTGTGCTAACTGCCCCCACCCCCCAGCTCACACAAAAACACGCCTACTGAATTCTAATTCAAATGAAACACTGAAAGACAACAGGACAAAAAAAGTACGAACGGGAGATCAGCTGAAACGTTTTCATTCACTTGCTTCAAGGGAACTTTTCTTGAGGAATATATTGAAATCTCTTTCACCTCCACAGCATTCCTGTAAACATAAGAAGCCTTGTCTATTGTATGCAAACTACCGCACATGCCTGGTGAATTATATTTCTAAAACTAGAGAGCTTGTCCGAGGCTCATATAAATGCCTCAGATTAAGCTATTGGGGTCCACATCGATTTAAGTCACAAAGTCACTTCAGCTTACTTTAAATGCTCGGGATATAAATTACACCAGCAAACAATTAAATCCCTGTTGTTTTGTCTTTTTATCACATTCAACAGATCTTTTTAACAAATCTTTTTATAACCTGCAAGTCTGCCAGGAGTTTTTTCACACTCTCTCGTTTGAAATTCTCCCTAATTAAATAAAGCTTTAACAGATAGACATTTCAAAGCAAACCAAACAAGTGCCAGGTGCGATTTGATGAATCTTTGCATTAACAAGCTTCCAAACGTCTGTTTAGATCTAGATGTTTAAAGATGTTCAAAATGACAAGCAGGATCTAACAAAAATAAGAGCTAAAATAAATTATTATGGTAATTTATTAACATATACAAATTCATAATTTGATCCAAATCCATCACACAAGATTGATACAGGATGGATACAGTTAAAGAAACGGGAACAAGCTATTAAGAAGCCAGAAGATCCAAACTACAGTGCACTGGTTTATGCACCCTTTAGTGGCTACCCAGCTATATGACAATTCAGTGTCTCCAGTTATGCATGTCTTTGGACTGTGGGAAGAAACTGGAGCTCCTGGAGGAAACCCACACAAACACTGGGAGAACATCCAAACTCCACACAGAAACTAACTAGACCGCCCTACCTGGGGATCGAACCCAGGACCTTCTTGCTGTGAGGTGACAGTGGCTATAGTTTCGAAGATGGCTAACCCACTAACACTGAGATTTCAAGATTGCTTGTGCATATGTATGTTATACACTTCTGTCTATTTGAATATTGTCAGGGTCTGTCAGTAGTAGTCTAGCACACACACAAGTTCAGCTGTCTCTTAGTGTCAGTGCTTTTATTAGAAGCTACATCTGCTCAGGGTCCAGTCTGCCTACAAACACTTCAGATGGATACAGATGGAGCAGACCTAAACACGTTATTACTCACTAGTTAGAGAAATACAGCACCCTGTACGCCCTTTGCCATTCAAACACCTGTTCTATGTTCTTGTTCACAGTCACACAGGATCACAGTAACAGATTCTTGTTGAACTTGTTAAATCACTAAACGGAATCTCCCACACACCAGCCTACAAAAGAATCACTGTCAATGTCAGATACACTAGACTAATAGGACACATTTATAATGCACGGCCATCCTCATTCTTATAAATTTTCATGTCTTGTATCATCGTCTTGATGACCAGGTCAATAGTCCTCATACAGACATAATGGACTGGTGTCCTGTACAGGGTGCATTACTGTACCCCACCCCCTGTAAACAGGACTCAACAACACCTTGATTAAAGGGCTGCACGAAGCATGGGAAATACAGAGACAGAGAAGGAGATACACACTCTTCCCCACACAATTAAAGGTCACCAGAAGCGATCTTTTCCAAAATCTAAGGCATTCATTTTCAAATGCAAATTCACCATTGTTAGGCTGACGGCCAACTATTACAGCATTAATCACTACCCGTTGTTGGCGAGTCTTCATTGTTGGATGAATTGTAAATGATCCCTAATTAAATAAACGTTGGGTAGATCTTCGACATTTATGTTAATGTCGCTCACTTTATGCACCATCTGCATTTGAACATAATAAAAAAAACAGTAAACCCCAACACGAAGAAAAACAGTACACCTATTATACTCCAAAAAGTCAAATGATGACACAAGACATTACTTTGTTTGTACAAAATATACAAACACATTTGAATTGTGTAACTCCTAGATTCCTGATTCATTTAGAATTCATTTAAAACAGGATCTCAGTGTTGGGTTAGTCTTACATACTTGGCTTGTGCTTTTAGCTGAATTACCTCAAACGGAGATCCATTCAGCTCACTGTTTTAAAAATATTATTATATTAGACTAGTAGTACAAGTAAAACCTGAATAAGGGTAAACGTGTGGATGTCAGGAGGCATTTAGTCATATAGGATTTAACATCGTGTATTAATGATTTAGGGGTACATTAAAGTCAGATCTTTAAGGTAGTTGTGTGTTTTGTTAAGCACAGTGCAGTAAAATAAATGAAATATTTGGAACATCAACATTTTTAAACGTAACTATTTTTCTTATTTTAAACACGGTAAATATAACGACTGTATTCAAGCTTTTTGAATGATTTAATGGGAGAAATCTGAGCAGGGAAAATGTTTTTCTCCAGACATGATCCCCTCTAAAAACAGTTGGAGACGGTGGGTTTACCTCAGCATTCTGCAGCTGGAGAGTGGAAAAAATGACCACACGGATTCCAGCTGAAAGAAAACATGCTGTAATTACAGAATAAATCAGTGACTGAAAGCTCTTTGCTGCTTTTACTATAGCTATACAATTTAGCCTGGAGATCAGTGCCAGTCAGACATACCCGTGAGCCGCTGGAACCAGCAACAAAAACAAAACGAGGAATTGAACAGAAGCGGAAGTAATAGAAAGAGGAAGAAAAAAAGGCTAATTACTGACCAGATGGGTTGTTTTTACATTTAAGAGGAATTCCTGGAGACCCTGGTTATTACACATAGCGTCGTACTATCTGTACCCAGACACTGGCTCACTTCTTGCTGCTAAGCAGTAGTGCAGATAAGTTTTTTGGGAAAATAAAGGCCCCTTAATTTTTCATTCCAAGCTAAAATATTTGAAGCAGTGCAGGCCACTGTTCCCAAAAGGTGATTGACAATGCTTGACTTGCTAGCCAACAGTAGGGCAACAGGGGTAATTAGGAGCATGTAGTGTATATAAAACAAAAGTGGAGTCTGTGACTTCCCTGCAGGTCATAGATAACGTGATCCCCCACATGCAAAGCTGTATCCAATTGTATCTGTATGAAGAATTTATATCACAGCCCCAAGCCCTAGCAAGAATGGCGAGGATTGTATCTGATAAGATTACCTTTCAACTAACAATCCACTTTAAGGGCAAATAACTTGCTGCACTGTGGTGCCTTGTGAGCATTAGAATGTTTGTGGTGTTCTTCCTATTCCAACATAATTGAATTTAATGAAAATGAAGACCGTAACACAGGAAGCTCAGTGCTGGTGCTGAGAAATTATTTTTGGATGTCTGAATCTGCCACAACTGCACTGTCAAGTTCATTACTATCCCATCTGTGACCGACATGCTATAGCCTCTAAAACACTTGACTCAATTACTCGAATATCCGAATCTGTTTTTCAGATATGTTGCCACTGCCTGGAAATGAAAACCATAACACATGAAGTGTGCAGCGTTCCCACCAGTCTGAAACGCCACCGCGGCTTTACAAATATTTTATATATGACCCAGATACATTTGGATATGTCAGTTTTCTAAGCAAAGCTTAAGAAATATGTACATGTGGGTTCCCCAGGGGAATGTATGCATGGAAATGAATTCACAATCAGTGTGAACCGTATGGGAACAAAATACCATAATTTGTTTATGATTTAAATATATAGCAAAGGAGACTGTACTGATCTGTACTATTCTATAAACTAGAATAAGAGAATAAAATAATACTGCTCATTTGGGTTACACCCAGAAGTTATGAAACTAAAAAAATGATAACTTTGCAGTGGTCCCTTATTTTTTTCCCATGACTGTAAACCCCAGTTAGGACTAGTCCGTTTTAGATGTAAGTAAAAGTTTTTTGTCCTTTTTACCATCCAGTCATGATAGTAGGGAGCGGTTGATGAAGCCTATTTCAGCTTTCACATATAGTGAAGAAACCCACACAGAAATGAGAAGAACATGCAACTTCTACATAGAATAGATCCGAACCTGCCCATCTGAGGATCAAACCCTTCTTGCCGTGAGGCGTCAGAGCAACCCACCCAGCAATTATTCTGCAGATCTTAACTCCTTATTTTGTACAATTTGAAAGATATTTTAACATTTACAGCCAATTTTGGTTAAGGTGGTTTGTATGCTTGCTCATTTGCTCACTGTACAGTATTTTAAAAATAATTTGAAGCCTGCTGGTTATGAAAACGAAAAGCTAATACACATAATAATTAAGTCAAATGAGCTCAGCCACAGCTACACTTTGTTCTCCGAGATGACACCACATAATCGTGGCCTAATGAGTTAAGTTTAAACAGAAGCTCTTGCTTGGGAGACCTATCAGCTTTAACTATGGTGGGTGAAAGATAGTCCTCTGTTTTACACTGACCTCTCTCTAAAGCTTAAATACATTCTGATACCCCAGCCTGCAGGCTCAGTTCATATCTACAGCAGTTAACCTATCAGTAAAAGTCTGTAAACAGCCCTGTTTTGATATGTAGTGCTAGCACAATGGCACTATTCCTTCCAGCCCCAGCGGGTTTAAGTCAACACAGAGCCACCAGAGTGTCAAAGAACTGTTGTAAAGCATTTCACCCCACCCTGTCAGAACCCCATAGCCGTCTGAGTCTGAGCCCTTGAGACATTCTCAATATTCATCGCTCTGTTCATAATTACAAATGCACCCTGCCATGGAGGAGAGATTTTATGCAAGCATTACCGCTGTTAATCTCTGTGTGCCATTCAAGAGCACAAGTGTCCTTACAGGCAGACAAAAACTTCAGAAAGGTCACTTTTCTCAGCCAGCACATACAAGAGTATATCCCAAAAAGCAGGTTGGTACAAAACTATTTAGTACCTTGACATTTCTTCTAGAAAGTTTTGGCAGCTGTTAGGAGTTGATAGACACTAAAATATTTAGAACCAGCATTAAACCAAAAGATAAGACAAGGCTAAACTGCTAATTACATCACAATGGCCTGTTTATTACTATTCAGTGATTCCTAGCTTAGCTGCAAAACTATTTCACATGCACAAACTGGTGACTTTGGTTTGAACCCAGGGCAGAATATATTTATCAAGATACACCCAATAATACCTGGTTTAAGGAAAAAGATAAATAAGTGCAGGTGGTCCGGGCACATTTAGACTCTAAGAGATTTCCTGTTGCGGATAAACTGCCCCCTTTAAGAAATAATCCACCACTTAAAAGCTCAGATTGTGATGATGCAGAAATTGGTTGAGCCTCCGTTCATCTTGTGATTGAGACGATCTAGACTGCCCCAAACCCTTCCCATGGCTACACATTCCTCTCATGTTCCCCATGCTCTCCTATCACACTCAGCCAAGCCCTTTATCTGAAGCTGCTGATAAAGTCATCTGATTCGTACGAGGCCAAACCCATCAGGGTCTCATTCTACAGAAGCATTGTAATGTGTCCCGAAGGTCCAAAAGGATCAGATTTGTTAGAAAGTTTTCACATTTTTAGGACTGCGGTCTTGTCTGTTTTCTATTCAGGACAGATCATCTGGATGCCTGGGGTCAGTCTAAAGACCAACCCAAGCAAAGACCAACAAGTCTGCCTGACTGTCAGGAATGGAGAAAATGAGAAGTATTGATCTCGTAGAGCAGCAGACACAGGGTCTAATCGTCATATCTTTTAAAAGTATGGTCATCTTATTCAGTTTCAAAATAATGGGCCGGGTGGCTTTACACTCATTCTTTCAAGCCTTGTTTAATTTGCCTCAGTAGTGTTAGATAGATTCAACTTTATGGTCATTAAAATAAATACATGTTGACTCTATCTATCTAACACTACTAGGGAAAATTCAACAAGGCTTAAAAGAATGTTTGTAAAGGCACATGGCCCCTTCAAAAGTGTATTAAAACCACCAGACTCATAAGAGATAGGACGATTAGACCCTGTGTGAGTTTTTGAGCACATTTTGATGTACGTGAATACATTTAATTAAAAGTATAGATGTTTATGGTCTGTGCTGAGGTATTTTGATGCCTTCAGTTTTTTATTATTATTTTCTTAGTTAACAAAGAAGCAGGTCTTAGCAATGGGGGTCTATCATAAAGACTGCTACACTACCCTATGTCCTATTTTGATTCAATGACATAAAATTACATAAACAGTAACAGAGAGCTTTTGCTATACTGACTACTCATACACACTTTTTGTAATTTTTAGAGTCATGACTCATAAGATTATTTGATCAAAAGGAAATGACTCTACAACCTCCCTACCCGGACATCTAGTAAAGCTTTAATATTTAACATTCTCTAATTAAACAAGATGCCTCAATCCACATTCAAAAATGTAATCAGTTAGACACTGGCGAGTTTGGACGCTACTGTTTTAAAAAGTGCTATATCTCTCCTTCACACCCAAAGCTACCATCAGACCCCCTGAAGTCTTTGAAAAGCCTGGAATCCTAAACCCAGGCTTTACCGTAATGTTGGTAATATTCAAAAGATAATGAATTATATTGCTCAAGCCTTGTTCAAACCCAGGCTATACTACAGAACAGGGACTTCACAGAAAACCCACTAAATTACACACTCAGCTTTGAGTCAACAGGAAAAAGTACATGTCATACATCTCCATGAACACACGTTCATAATAACACATGGCCCGTTATAGTCAAAGCGATGCTACAGGAGGAACCCCTGTGGTGGCATTACAGTTCAGGATCTTTAGCCAATTCCACCACTAGAACCACAACTAGCCTTTCCTTAGAAGTCGAATGGAAGCACCAGCCAAGACCTACAAACTAACTAAATAAGTAACAAAATATGTGACCATGAAAAACAGAAACATTCAAGCAAGCAACAATGCTGTTGTTAGAATGTTATGCATTTTAACAAATACCTTTTTCAACAAATGTTTTATCCGGGTCAGCATGGTGGCAGGACTTTTTTACAAGGAAACCCTTGGCACAAGGTATCAACATCCCAGACATGGCATGGGTAACTCACTCCTTTCTGCGAGTTTAAGTAGGCTAAAGATAACCAGGATAAATAAACTTTGATTAATAGATTTACTGAGGTCAAACATTAAACAATACATTGTTTATGTAGGCTGCCACTATGTTCAGTGGTTGACCCTGGAAAGTCTGTTCACAGACCAATGCCCTGGTGATAGAGAGGGCTTCAGTTTGTTTTTCCTTCCCATGTGGGAGCAAGATATGACCCCCCTTACCACATACACACAGTTTCCTTGTCCTGACTCATTATCTGAAAATTGCTGGCACATAGCTTGGCCTTACTAACATAACTCTGACACTTATTAGCAAGGTTTGCACAATCCATTTGATTAAGACAAATCTTGAAGAATTGTGCCTACATGGTCATATTAGAGAATCAGAGAAGAAAGAAAAATGTGGCCAATGTGGCTTTTGTCACCTTTGTCAAAAGCAGAGTTAATGACCTCTAGCTTAGCTCACTTATCAAGTGGTTATACACACGTCAGTGACCCTATAGAAACACTAGTTAACATTCTGGAGATGATGTTAATCAGTAAAGCATCAAGGCTATACTTAAGTCTGAATAGCAATGGTGGTTGAAAACAACTGTTCAACCCCTGAATAAAAATTACATCGTAATCAGAAACAAATTCCATTAAAACAAAGTTTGTACACAGTTGCCAACCTGGGGAGACATCTGCTCCTGGCAAAAACTAATTCTGTACAAAATAATAGATGTTTCTTTAGGCAAGTCTGTGCAAACTCTAAAGCAACTTACCGACTGAGAAACAATGTCCAAAAAGCTGCAAATAACTGTTATCTTCTGAGCAGATAACAGAGCAGTGGAGTCTGAAGCACCCGAGCCTGTGTGAGGGAGTCTGAGTTTGCGAATGAGCTGAAAACTCAAATACTCCTCCTCTACTATCTTAGCTCCGCCCAGTCCGTCCAATCAGCGCTGCTGTTCAAGAGCAGGCAGGAAGATCGAGGCTTCCCGTGGCATACATTAGCAGTGAAACTCTCATTTCCAACATGCTGCCAAATCTCTATTGCTGTAATTGTTTTGCTGCCAAACATAGTCAAGATTACCTAGATGTCTGGTCCAAGCTTCAAGGTTTTTCCTTCTTGATCAGCATAAACAATCATTTCTTAAAACACTTCTCATACATCTTTCCAACTCTTCCAGGAGGTTTCAACCCTGGTATTTCTGTTAGAGACATGAGTGACACAATAAGGTCCATCTTCTTCATCAATGAGCGTGAGGTAGAGTTACTTAGAAGACACTAGGTGTTGCAATAAGGATATCCTTATCCCGTCTAAGAAATTACCAGGAAAAGCTTACAGAACTCACTTGAACCTGTGTTTAGAGTTTGTGGACTTGTGTTCTACTACGGCATAATAAAGCAACTTAACTAATGCAAACTGGGGAACGTTAACATGAGACACAAACTAACATTTTTCTAAAACAGGAACCAGTTCAAATAGGAACTAACACAACTTTGGCTTGTAGCTTGTTGTTTAAAGACCTTTAAAGGCCAACTGCTTCATCCTGATCAGGTTTGCAGCAGGTCTAGTTCCAAAAACTCTGTACACAAGGCAACAATGCCCTTAAAAGGGTGTCAATCAATTGCAGGGCTAGGGCCAACCCTACCCCCCAACACAACCACCCCAGATTTGGTGGAGGCTAGCTGATAGTACTGTGCCATCTGGGCATAAGAGAAAATTGTCTTCAGGCTTTAACATTAGGTTAACAGGCAAGCTAACAAACACTTATATAAAATGGTATGTACATACGGTGTACTGAGTTTATCAGATCTGAAGTCAATTAATGCCGAAATATTGGGAAAAAAAAGATCAAAACATTTGTCCTGCAACCAGTTTAGGGTGTTGAAGGTGTGGTTGTCAACAAACAGGAGAGCTAGCCCAACCAAAAACTCATGCATGAAGAAGTGGGGATTTCTTAATATTCCCTGAACTTTTGAAACCCACACCAAGTGCCCAGGGCTCATGCCAGTGCAACACAATAGGCAGCAATCTCAGATAACACTGGCTAAAGTAACAAATATTAATGAGAACGCTGGTAATACTGTCTGAGCCATGGCTGCTGGCCCAGTAGCAGCCCACAGCAAGATATGCAGAAAAGTAAAAAGACATTGGAGTAGAGTTTTTCATAATCTTCCAAACAGCATGGAAATTAGGGTGAATGTCACTGAAGGTCAGTTTAGCTTTTTGGCCAGCATAAATGCTGGGTTTAATATATTATGATGTTTGTATGCTTCATTGACCCACGAACTCCAACATCTTTACACCCAGGCTGTAATTTCATCTGCCCCCAAGCTGTTGAGATGCTAGCTGTGTACAGCCAGTATTACTGCAAGAGCTTGTCACTGCCTGCTGCTTTCAGACTGAGCTATTCATCTAAACTGTGCAGGAGTGGCAGCCTTGGTGAATGGAGGGATTATCGAAGGGAAAGGTCTGGAGAGCAGGATTACTTCTTAAAACCATCCTTCATACAGAAGGTCACAGACCTTGCTCTAACATACACCCCAGACACATGGAAACCCAGGTCGATTCACACATGGCCATCTCTATTTACACCCAAGTTTCCACACACACAGATCCAAACAGCCTCTCATGTCTTAAAATCAACTCTCCCACACCACAGGGTAGGTAGACACATGAGCACTCAAATATAGGCATGCTTAGTCATACAGACATGCTTCCAGTGTAGGAAGTAGATGAATCAGGTTGGGTGACTCAACGAACAAATGCCTACTCAAATGTTATACATTTGCTATGCCCATATTTTTAAATCATAATTAGAACAACAGCTTGATACCACATGTATGAAGATATTTCACTGTTGAAGGGATTGTCCTCAAGCCATTAACTTCAGCTATGCAGTTTTATTTAGAAAAAATAATACATTGTTGAAAATGCAATAAATGTTTTCACTGACCTATTTAATCGTGGAGCCACAACGTCATATTAAGTACGTTTAAATTTGTTTGGGAATGAGGAATGTTAATTGCAGCTAGGTAATAGTTGGACTTCAGCTGCTCGAAAACACCAGTCAAACACACACACACACACACACACACACACACACAATCTCCTTCAATTGTACCTTCACACACCTGAGGGGCAGCCATGGTCTGGTGGTTAGAGAACTGGACTTTGGATTGTGAGGGTAAAAACACTGGGTTCAGTTCTCAGAGCAGACAGATCATAACTGAATTGCCCATGAGCAGCACCCAACCTCTAACTGCTCCGGCTGCCCACTGCTTCAGGCACATGTGCTCACTGCCCCCTAGTGTTCACTAGTGTGTATTTGTGTGTTTCTCTGCAC
>JAYDZG010000020.1:13099103-13110289 GCA_034509265.1 Microcambeva bendego
TTAAATGGGTTGCCTACATGCACTTCAATTTTAATTCTCTTAATTTTCGCAGGATAATTGTGGAGCAATTTTAAAAACGTATTCAATATTTTATGCACATTAAATAACTGGACAGTGGTATAAAAAACCAACGATGTACGGAAGACCGTTACAGAAGGCGACGACTTTCTCTCAAGAACACGTTTGTTCGCTACAAAGAAAAATAAAATTAAACTTTGACACTCACCTGCCATATGATGTAGTCGTATATATATAATAATAAATAAACATGTATATACGTAAATACTTAAAACACACTGCAGGACTTTTACCAGTTATTTTAAAATCCACCAGCACTGTGAGAAAACACTGATTCAATTTCTGCGGGGATCGTACCATCACCGGAAGGAAGATTTGCGTGACAGCGTGGACCGTTAGAATAAAGTGACTTTACTGCTTACAGCCCAGTAAAAATAGTCAACATCTTAAATTTCAATTATATTATTTTTAAAATTCATTTAACAGCGAAATTAAATGCTATAATAAACTATTAAATAACCCCAAAGTTTAACCCCCCCCCCCATAACACATAGTATGACCCAGATCCCTCCATTGGTCTGCTTTCCGTTTGGAAGTCGCAGGCAGGTTTCCTAGGCAACAAGAAACAGCTGCGTCTGGAACCGATAATCCGTTTTAAATGCCGGATTGTTCACGCAGTTTCCTTAAAGGAGAAGTTTACCCCAAATTTTAACTTTACTCTTACTTTAAACTTAACACCTGAAGCACTGCCCCAGCAGAGTAACCTGCTACCTATTAGCTGTATATATTGCATCTGGCTGTTGGCGTGGTTTTCTACCAAGTACCCAAAACATGCAGCGGGTGGATAATCTAATTTAAACAAGATGGATGGATTAAGATGAACAGTTATAGTTAATTAAATTAAATACACTTCAGACACAATGGTGTTAAAACACTGTTTTATACCCACCCCCTTTAAAAAACATCCATTTGGTTGAGTTGGAAAGGCAATTTGATTAGTGGGATAAAATATTATTATTAGTAGTATAATAAATAATTATATAATGATAAGTAAGGACGATATAGAAGCACACATATATTTAGTCTCTGTATTCTGTACTATAACTCAAGTCTTTTGATATATGTAACTTGCGACTGAGACCAATCCATCCATCTATTTAGAATGGCGAGATCCCAAAATCATAGACAGTTTGTGCTAAGTTCACGAGTGTACTGCAGTTATGAATTTTAGATAAAATCACCATAATGTACTTGCTCAATACACATAGTTTTTGGCATGTTTGAAAAGCTGTCAAACTAGTCATATACAGTAACAGTAAGCAAGGTTATGACCTTTATTTCCAGATTGTCATCAACGGCCAAATTGAAACATGTAGAGAAGATGGCAAAAAGTATGTGGACAACTTTTCTCATAATCACATTCATTTGTTTCACATCCATTGTTAACAACTGAAGAACATCATTTTTCATGTCAGTGGGAAACACAAAAGGCAGGAATAGTTTGGACAGGGCAGCAATCCTTCACAGGACTTCAGTCAACCCCATGAAAATTTTAAATAATTCTTTATCCAAGTGACCTACAAGCGCAGTACAGAAGTATGCCAGTTGCAACTTAGAACAGTCAGTAATCACAATTAGAAATTAGAAATTAGCATAAGAAATACATTAAGTCATAATGGTCATCAAATTGGTCACACTTCCTCATACTTTGAGCATGGAAATTAAATAAAGCAGCACTGCCATGTCACTTTTATGTTAGCAGTCTTTTGTTTTGGGACAGACGGTCATTTTGCAGTCTATTCAACATGAAAGCAAGCTAGCTCTATTTAAGTAAAGTCTAGTTATTACCTGTACAGTTTATTACATCATGATTAATGGTCTGTTTGTGTCATTAAATAAACCTGCATCCCCTTCTACAGCCATAACTGACATTGTGTGTTGGAAAGGAGCCAGTATATGTAATGGGGAATACTGGGGGATGGGGTAACACAGTTAATTAAATGAAGCTGTCTCTGAGCATGTCTTTGTTGATGGGTACTGACTATGCAAGACAGTGATCTTTTGGACTTTAAAAAGAAAGTTGAGTAATTAAATACACTTCAGACATAATGGTGTTAAACAGCACTGTTTTAAACACACCCTGTTTTCGAAACAATCAGTAAACCTATCTCGGCCAGACTTTGCTTTGAGTTGAATGGCAATTTGGTTAGTGTGATATATATTATTATCAGTATTTAGAGTGTGAAATGCTTGCGTGACTTGATGTAAATTATTTTTTGTAATTATTATTGCAAGAATGTATTAATTAATTAACGTAAATAAACATATTGTGACTGTATTGAAATGTCGGTGATAAAAGTTATATTAGTGAAACATATGGCTGAGCCTACTAATCCTTTGTTACTGATTAATCTTAATCAGTAACAACTGACTATAGCTAATGTTACCTCTGTGCCCGTATTAAATGCATATTTTTTATTCATTGTGTACCTGGTCATGTGGACTATCAAAATCCCTGTCAACATAGAGTAAGTTTAAATTTCTAACAACCAAAGTTTCAGTGTTTATGTGTAATAATCAGTCAATCTAACTAACAGATGGCCAAACTTGAAACATGAACTTGAATTCAGGTCTCAGTATGCCTAAAGCTGGAAGTGCCAATGTCCTGCTCAGAGATGTAAAATAACCCAAAGAAATGTAATTCTCTAGGTCATCAATCTTAACCGCTGACTCGAATTACAGTAACTATACCATTCATTCTTAAGGCTACTGCTTTGTGTGTTTTCTCCCATTATAAAACACAATTGCAATGGGTCTTGCTAAAAAGCAAACAATGAAATGGGGACATTTATATGCTCATGATTACAAATTCATTGCAGAACTTGAAATGTAAGTTATTTACGTCGTTGAGGCCAGAGGCAACGGGTTAGCATGGTAACATGATTTACTTAAAACATCATTGAAGTGTCACACTTAAATAATTAATTTCACAATTCTAGATTAGACCATTAAAAGTTTATGAGTTTCATGAAAATGAACTGAAATGTTGATTGTTCACCTTCAATTAGTACCTGACCAGTGTAAATTACTAGTATTTTTGATTAGTGTTATGTAAAGTTGGCAGGTTCTATGGGACAAAACAAGATTCATGCTTTAGATAAGATGCTTTAGATAAAAAAGAAAGAAAAAAAAATACATAACAAGAATATTTACACAGGATGAATCATTAAATAAGTGAACCAGTAAATTAGTTGAAATTGGTCACTTACAATCCAGGCTGGTACATGTATGTGATCCATTTATGTATATATATATATATATATATAAACTGGTAAAACCTCTATTAACTGCAAAACATTACCTCTAGCTGGTGCAATGGTTAGGAGGACTTTTGGACTAGGATTTCTCCCTGCATATCATGCAGTAGTGATAGTTTTATGATCTTAGGTCTGATTTAATGTCTAGTTACATCTGTTTTCCAAATCATAATTCTCTCTTCACCATGTTTCCACTGATTGGGTAAGGTTTTCTGTTTACATGTAGAGCTTGTTTCCAAATCATTGTGATATGTGAAATATTTTTGGGAGTAGTAGTTTTCTTAAAGCACACAGAGAAAGTCTTCAAGAATCTCTGAATCAGTTATTTTCAAATGCTTATAATGAGTCTTTTTTTTCTCATGCACATAGTGTTCTTGGTGTGATTTTTGCTCTTCATATGATTTCCATGCCAGGAGTGCATAACCATTATAAGTAAACGTTAGATTTTACAGCCATTTACAGCTTCATATAACTCTGAAGTTTGTTTTAACGCAAAAATGTTTACAGAAAACTGTTATAATGGACTTTTATTTAACTCTTTAACACACATTTTAGTATTGAGTCATAATCAAGGCATTTCAGTGGCATAGTGGTCTATTGCGATAGCCCATTGCCTCTGACATGTGGGATTTGAATTTCAGCTGGTCTGATAGGCATCCACAGAGACATAAATGTCTGAGGAAGGGATGGACGAAGTCCTGTGATGAATAGTACTCCGTCCTGCATCGTGCTTAGTGTTTTCCGAAATCTGTCCCAACACAACCCTGACCTGGATAATGTGTGAAAGTGAAAAAATAAAATCTGATAAAATCATAATGAAATGTCCTGACTTTTTCTGTCCTGAGTTTTCAAACATTTCCAGCTTGCTTAAAATATTGGACTGGTGTGATCAAATTAAATTCATTTTCTATAAATCCATTCTTCCTTCTTTGTTAATGTAGCAAGTTAACTTTCATTGGTTCAATGCCAACAATATGTCCAGATTACCGTTTCCATTCCAGATGTGCATCATGTATGACTAGTTTACAGTAATATGCAAAGCCAGCACTGAGAAACAATCATCACAACATCATCTATTGTTTTGGCCTGTGGAGAGTCAGGCTCCTGTGTGTTTATAATGACTTCCAGTAAGTTAATCCATGTCCTTATCCTCACAGGATATTTTCCATTGATTCTCACACATAATAATAGCTCCTTCAATGGCTTATACAATAGTTCTAGGAGATGACTTTCCTTTCTCACTGACGAAACACTCACAACCCTTGATTTATTCTTTGAAAGTGTGAATCAAAGCTAAAACTGAGACTGTGATATTTTGACACAAACCATGACAGTTTATGATATCCTAAGTGTAACATTTATTAAGCAAATATATAATTATTTTTGTGGGCATACTTTAACTTCAACACTTTGATGTAGACTAAAGTCCATAAATCTTTAATTCATTCATTTTCACTTCAATCATTATTCAGCTTAGAGTCACAATGAGACTGACGCCGTGTGGAACAACTGGGCTCAAGGCATATGGGGGCACATATTTACACGTTCGTGGTGTAATCTTAATGAGAATTAAGTTTAAATTACTGTCTTGCAGTGCCAACCAAGATAGCTTTCTCAATGAAAAATTCATTGTGTTCTGTTTCCTAAGATTTTGATCTGTTTGAGTTCACATCATCAGATTTTTTTGGAAAACATCATGTATTGATAAAGGTGTAGGGTTTCTTCCAGCCTTATCTTATTAACTGGAATAGCAGACTTTTTGAGGATGATGATAAAAGGTTACCATGCATTTTACAACCCGGACTGTAAATTATTTGTTACATACTTATGTAATCTTGCAAAGCTGTAACACTGTAAACACATCCCTTTCCAAGTATACAAACCTGTAAAACTTGAGTGATGTTGTTTTCAGGCTTTTAATGTTCTTTTTGTCTTTTTTCCTCACTACAAAACACATGTACCCCTCTGTTCCCCTTTCCCATGGAGTATCATCACAAACAGAATCAGCAGATGGTAAGCAGTAGACATACATCGGTTAAATCAGGGCACTGTCTATGCCCCCTTCACATTTCTATTTGTAACCAATACAGAAATGTTGTAAAGAAAGCTGGAACATAATTCCTTTTGTGGTCTTTTCTTAATATTATGACAATCTCCTGTGTAAAAACATACATTCACTTTGTGTTGGTAGTGTTTCCTGTTGCAGGCAGCATAGGGACTGAAATAGGCATTAAAATAAGTGCAGAACTGAAATATGGGTCCTTGAGGAATATAGTTTTGCATGTATTTTCCATGACTGTGTTTTTAAAGATGACTTAGATGAAATAAGCTAAAATTCTATATCTTTTACAATACAGTAAATATAAATGTGGTGAAAATACTAAACATTTAAAATTCAAACCTTGTTATAAAGATCAAATTGTTCGGTACATAAAATCTAATTCAGTGGTTATCCTGCTCTAACAATATGTGGTGTGTTATGTAAGTGCACTCAAAGAATGGTCAGCAGGATCCTTTGTTGGGGTCATGGGGTTAAAAGTCTTGGATCTATGGGGTCAGGGTATACCGCAGAAGAGGACAGATGGAGATTTAGGGCAGATTCACTGAGGGCATACACTGGCCATAATAACAGAGCATTACAGTGATTAAGAGTAGGATATAGTGAAGCTGTAATAATGCAAAATTTGTGTTTCCATTTGGTGTTTATGTTTAAACTAGAATCAGTCAATCTATCCAGACACAAACATTGTAGAACTGTATATCAATCATGGAAAGTATGGTAGACATTTTACAATAACATGACAAAACAGACGTAAAAAGAAAAAAGTTCACATTTTACTGTGGCTTTGCCGTTAGACTCTAGTCCTTCTACTCAACTCCACTTCCCCTTTTTTTTGTTGATGAGCAGCTGTTTGGCCTCTCTTGTTGAATGGCAGACCCCAGGAGATAGTGAAGGGAGGAGGAGCGCAGGGAAACGGATGAGTGTGACTAGACGTCAAGGGTCAGGGTACGATCCTGCATGTGATATAGTTCTTTGTGTGAAGTCATAGGAGCAAACACAGCCACACTCATCATGCTCATATAATGAATCCAGAAAACACAGAAATGTGTGACTAAATACACATATGAGTCAAAATTTGTTATACTTAATTAATGATTTTAATAAAAAAAAAATTATATAATTTCAATAGACAGACATGTATAATACTATATATTATACTATAATCTAAACAGTCAACACTAGAACTAAGAATTAAAACCCAGGGGAGTGCATACCCCATCTGGGGGCCCATGTGGTTAATGTAAATGGCAATCAATTCCCAACCCAGAACTTATTTTTATTCAATTTCATCCAAACTTCACACAGAAAGGACCCGGACCGGCATTGAACCCAAGACCTTCTTGCTGTGAAGCAACAGAGCTCAGCGCTTAGCCTCCGTACTTCCCCTTGGAACTGCATTTTTGTATAAATCTCACCGCATTCTTATACTCTCTATGTGTATCCATCTATTTCCCAGAACTTTAAGAACTCTCCTCAATTGTCTGTGAAGATATTTGGCTTTCAAGATATGCACATAGAAGAAAAACACACCAGCCTACACATCTGGCACAGACACGCTAAACTCACCTTTACCACCAAATTCTTATGTAATCCTAATATAATCACACAGAGACATCACCGCTCTGTTATTAACAAACCAATGTCAACACAGGGTGAATTCTGCAGAGGAGGATTCAAATCCTGCAATAATAAACACATTGCACCCAAGTTCTAGAAAACTTTCTGTATGAGTATAATTGTTTGTAAAGATTCTGACCCCGATTAGGCCCAGATGAGTTTTCTGGAACTAAAAACTTTTATCTTTTAAGATATCACATTATGAGCATCTGTAAATAAGCATACGTGAAGACAAAACATTCTTCCTACAGATGGGTTCTAATCTAGGTTCTATTTCTATTTTTGTACACACACACGAATATTGGTGCTGGTATGTGGGTAACAACACGACAGATGTGTTTACCCTCGAGTACCTTTTTAAAAATTTTAGTCTCACTAAACTACTCTATACTTGAGTAAGTATAAAACAGACTATACTTGCATTATGTTCTGGACTATTAGAGATTAAAAATGTGGTTAAATCCTAAAAATGCCTCTTATGCCACTTATTATGTGAGTGTGAGTCATTTCCGTTGTTGCCACAGTGGATTGTAATCCGCATTATTGATTTGGCATGTTTTTTTTGTTGCCGGTTGCCCATCCTGACACAACCTTCTATTTATCCTGGCCTGGGACCACACAACAATGTGCAGTAGGTTTTGTGCATCCTAGTGTCTAGGGTGGCACCCAGCTGACCAGTGGCAAAGTTGAGATTCAAACCGGAGAGCTCTCGTCGCTAGTGTGCTAGTGGAAAATGCAATACATTGCATACTTGAAAATTGCAATGAAATAAAGAGTTAACTGTGGCTTTGGCAGAGCAGAGATGTGAACCCCCAATGTTCCAGTTCATAGCTCAAAACCCTTACAAAAATATTAGTGATTGCCTTCAGGTGTTTCAAGCTTTGCATGTTTTCCATCTACGGATGTTCACACTATCAACTGAATCAATATTATTCAAATATATTTCAATAACAAACCTTTAAATGACTGAAATTCAAACTTCATAACACCAACCACTTAAAAGTCACCCATCATGCCCATAGCTCTTACCTAAGGTGACAAAATAAACCTAAAATTATACTAGCAATAGGTTTAGAATAATGTGCTAAGCGTTTTCTTCTCCAAAAATTAAAATTTTTTCAATTAAAATTAGCCGCGAGTCGAGTTTTTTCAATAATTCTCGCATTTGACACATAAATGCTACGTCTTGAAGCAAGACACCTAATATAATTCGTTTTATTAAATATCGTCAGATTATCAGTAATCTGTGAATGTGTCAAACAGGCTGTTGTTGAGGTCTGCACATGATAAGCAGAGATAGCAAACGCATATCAAAAGCAAAACTATAATCAAAAATATTCTTCATGTGAGCAGGTGCAGGTTCTCATATCCATTGCTCAGGGCCGATCTACATGAAGAACCATCAGAATAAAAGCTTGTGAGGAGTTCACAAGAGCAAATGAAAAGAGCACCAACAAGCAAACCAGGATCTCAAAACAAGCAACAGAGGGAGTGACCCACTTACCAAACATGCCAGCAGATCTATTGTGGTGCCAGAATGGATTAGTAAAGCAAAGAAAAAAACAGTGAAAGGAAGATGACCCAGCAAGAATGAGCATGTCCAAGCCAACAACCACAGAACTGGGTCATTTTGGCTGGCACTATATTCCCAATGCCTATAAGGGTAACCCTTTAGAAAGTAGGAGTTTTTGTTATTTTTTTTTGTACACGGATGTCATATATGTCATTTTATCTTGTGTTTTGTTACCCCATAATGGCGTGATTAAAAGAGGCACAAATAGAAATAGCATGGATACAGTGATGGAGAATTTATGAATTTGCATGTATTTTTGTTTAATTCTGAACATTGCAATTATTTTTGAATGGTACTTTAGTAAAAAATAAACAAATCAAACTTTTTTTTTGCCAACACCAAACAGCTGTAATCGCAAAACTCTCAAAACTCTCTAAACTAACTAGATTTGATATCAGTTGTACAGCTGGTCTGACAGAGATGACTGGTACATCTACAAGAGCACCAACATATTTCTGCCCCCATGGCAAGTTAGAGCTTCCCCTCTTGTGGCTGGGTGTTGGTTATACACATATGCTTTCTTAAATTACTCGAACATGTCTTCATGTCTGCCCAGAACTAGAAATAAATTTCCAGCTCTTTTAGCATAGTGTGAGGTCAGTTTTTTTAAGATCAGAAAAAAACAGTAAAGCTTATGTTGGATAAGCTGTAGTTACAGCCTTTAATTACTGTCTCTGTAGCATTTTAAGAACCTGGCTACATTTTCGGCTACATATCTTTTTATGAGCTGTTTAGGTTAACTTTTTTTTTGCATACATTATTCAGGGAAATATGGTCTGAACTGGATCTTATCATTACCTTTAATATCATTATTGAATGCATAATGAATGAATAATCATTAGCAGTTCTTGCTGTGGGAATGAGTTCTACTGGTACAAGTTTATGTAATTTGTCTAGATAATTGTTAATAAAAAACACAAGTCTTTACATTGTGTAAAATCATACACAGGATTTTACAACTTTCATCATATTTCTCATGTTGTAATGACCATTTATCTCATCAACATGCCTGGCACTGGTGAGCCTCAGTGTTAGGAGAATCAGTCCCATTTATGAAACTGCTGTCTGGTGCTTCTGTGTTTTAGGAAAGTTTTTAATTAACATTAATGCATATCAGTGGCTGTTCAGCTACATGCATGGACGGACTCATAACTGAAAGCCAGATTGACTCCAAGCTCTTGGTCAAGGGGCTAATTCCTTTTTCAATCTTCATCCCAGCTCTTTCATTGTCATGTAAAGAGACAGGACAATACCAGTGAAGTGTTGGCAGATAACAAATGGTGTGTATGTTTCCTCTAGAGAGCAAAAATGCTAAATTTAAGTTTTAATAAGGCTGAGTTGGAGGAAGGGAGGCCTTGTGAGACGGGACAGTAACAATAGGGGTAACGACTGGACTAAGGTGGGAGGACACTGTTTAATCCGTGTTCTGGGGTAAGGCGGTTGGGACACGTGCCAGGCTACGTGGATGGGAGGGGAACAAAAGTCTGTTGTGTCTGAATCGATTGTTTTGTTTTGCCATCTGCTGATGTTCCTCTCAGCAATCCATGACAACTACACATTAGGGATTTAATCAGAGAACCCCAATTTTGGGCCCGTTATCGACACTGTCAGCTCAGCACAATGCATCATTACCATCTGTGTTATGCTAAACATGCTTAATAAGGAAATTGTTGTTTTTGCTTCATTTTTTCATTTTAATCATTTTTTATAAATAATATTTAGAAAACACAACTGAATTCAACAAGGAAAGGACATTATTCAGACAGATTTACAGTTTCAGATTAATTATAAACATTATAGTTCATGCTGTAACATTTATTCTTGTTGGTTGAGTGCATTTTGTGCAAAATATAGTTGTGAGATCAGACATATTTAATAATGTTAAATGCACTTCATTATTTTTTGCAAGAAAAAGCTATGTTAGCATACACCAGTACATTACTGTAAATATTACTCAACACATCTAGAGTGTAATTTCTCTATATAATATTAAAAGGAAATGTTACTGTTAGTAGTTTTGCATTTTAACCAATTTTGTTTTAGCACAAGGCAACAGTTTAAGTTCTCGTCACAGCCCAAAGAACTGCTGTTATATGTAAACTGTAATGGTTGGAGTCAAACTACTCCTATTTATATGGACAAGACATGTTATCTTGAATGTATTTGTACCAACAAATTGCTAATCAAAAATGTTTTCCTATATTTTCAGAAATCAAAATAAAATGATGTGAAAAAACAACTTTATTTCAAAAAGAAAATTAATAAATCTATAAGAAATACGTAATTTGAAGACAAATATCCAATGGAACTAATATGTTGGTTCTTAATCCCTGTGGGATAACATTTCTGACTTTTATTTCAGTATTTTTGTAGTTCAGTCGTTTCATATTTCCTCATGACAGCAGTTTTATTATGAACAAAAGACTAAAACTCTATAGTAAAGTGTGTAGATGTATAAGATCATGTCAAAGCTTTGCATATTTAACAAAAGCCTTAAGACAATTCATTTTACGACTACAGAAATCCTCGCCACAATGAGGACACTAAATACACTTGCTGCCCCCTAGTGTTTTTGTACGGTAATTACCAAACTGGCAGC
>JAYDZG010000020.1:13133670-13145979 GCA_034509265.1 Microcambeva bendego
AAAACAGTCAGTGTTGTCAGACACATGACTGACCAACAGTACTGCTGGGGATTTGATCACATTTTTATACAGTTGTGGCTTCTTTTTGGAGTGCTCAATCCAAGTTAGGTCCAATCACAGTTTGGTTAGAACACATATGAGTCTCATGAAGCGGCATCCTGATCAGGGTCAGGACAGATCCGGATTTCCTGGAAAGACTGGGTGCAATACAGTGCAATACCCAAACAGAATACCAGTCCAACCCCTTATGTAGACAGTCATATCATATGTCGGTATGTAGAAAACCAAGCTGATGAGAGGGATTTGAGCCCTGGATCCCGACAGTAGTGTGCTCAATTACTTTACTGCTGTGCCACAAGAGAAGCCCGTCTCATTAATGAAGCAACTCACTACACAGTGTTTAGTTGGGAAAGAAGGAGACAACACATAGCAGGAATCTCTACAAGTATGGTCCGGATCAGGTTGCGGCAGGTCCGGTTTCAACAGAATGACCCAGGACAGAATACCAATCTGTCCCAATGCCATCCATTCCCTTACCTAACCATATCGATATGTAGACGTCCAATCAGATTATAGCATTGCTAGGGATTGGAACTCTGGATCCCACCAGTAGTGGGCTCACGACTCAAGAGGAGTCTGCGTCATTAACACAGCAGCTAATACTACAAAATAAATCTAGGTTCGGGCAATACACAGATTGATTAGGAAATAAATGAACACACATAGGATTCTCATGAAGCATTATCTTGATGACGGTGGTGTCGGGTTCGGTTTTCACAGAATCACTGGATGTAGTAGTAACACATCCCAACTATGGCCAAGCCCTCAGACAGACAGCCAATCGTGTTATTATGTAGACAACCGGCTGTATGATGGTACCGCAAAGGATTAAGAACATGAGAATAAGAACCCTGACACATTTTAACTGCAGCACAGTACAATTACTGGACTTCTTGTTGGAGTGCTAATCAATGTTTGTTCAACAGACAGTTTGGTTCAGAAAATATTTCTGGGATTTCTAAATTTAAATGTTCCTTTAGTTTACATTTCAGTTGTTTCATCATATTTCATTTCTTCAGTACAATTCAGTATCTGTTTCATATTACCTATCTGATGCATCACTCACTGAATAACTTTGACAGAGCTTGTATAACTGTACTGAATGTCAGCTTGTGGACAACAAATGGGTTATTTGATTGGCTGTACAACAATTTAACCAATATTTTATAATCCTGCTGGCTATGTGATTAAATCTATTGTTCTAATTCTCTATTTTCTATATTATTTTTAAGTACTAATGGTTTTAACCCAATGCTGTCTGATGCAGATGCGTAACCACAAACAAATTTAAAAAAAAAACAACCCCATCACTTTGTAGAAAGGGGATACGGGAGTCTGAATGTGTGTGTATGAGAAGGTTCATCAGTTCAGTTCATTTTCTTTAACCCCTTATCCTAATTAGGGTCGGGGAGGGGTGCTGGAGCCTATCCCAGTCCTTCAATGGGCGCAAGCCACAAGGTAACACCCTGGATGGGGCGCCAGTCCATCACAGGTACCTACAGGACAATTCAGTCTCTCCAATCAACCAGCATGTCTTTGGACTATGGGAGGAAACAGGAGTACCCGGAGGAAACCCACACGGACACGGGGAGAACATGCAAACTCGACACAGAAAGGACCTAGATCAACCCACCTGGGGAACGAACCCAGGACCTTCTCGCTGTAAGGTGACAGTGCTACCCATGCTGTATGAGAAGGGTTTAGTCTTTATAATAGGAATTAAAGAAAAGATTAATGAGTCAGTAGAGTGAGGCTCAGACAACAATCTGTTCCTCTCCATGCAGATCACCATCATCTCCCATATCTTACAAAGAATATCTGTTAACAAGCACACCGTACCAACTGTCCATGTACTTCAGTATCTAGCAGAGGTGTAACGATGCACCACAAATCGATTCAGGAATAAATTCACTTGATCAGTCTTTTTGAAACTAAATAAAATTGATCATAAACTCAATATCATGAATCGTACTGCATGAGTGGAGTGAATCGTTACGTCCCTTGTAGTTCGATACCCACGAATCGTATGAAACGGATACCAAAAAAAGCACATGACTGGACTTACAGAACATAACACATTCTGAGAAAGCCAAACAGGAAGCACAATGCCTTCAGGCACACCTCCTTATGGATGATGAATAATCCCAGTGAGAAAGTGGTGGGAGGGTCACGGCATGTTAAGCTTTCTTTGCTATGAGCGCAATCAATCTCGACCTACCGTGAATACAAAACTCAACACAAGGGACAGATACCTGCCTTCTGTCCGTGAACGATAAATACTATGAGACAGGCATGAAGAAGACTGGAGTGAAGAGACAACTGATTAGAACGCTGCTCATCAGTGAGCTCCATCAGTTACGCTCCATTTGCTACCTCAATTAATTTCCCTCACCGAGCAGCACCTTTCCCTCTGAGCATTTACACTGCCAGTCAAAAGTTTGGGGGCACCTTGGTCTTTATATTGTAAACTCCAAAAATGATTTCCGACCCCCCCCCCAAAACACAGAGGAGGTGTAAGCAAAATTTGCAACAGAAAAAGAGACAAAGTGATGTGAGTAATAGAATGGCCTGTCAGTCACTCGAGCTCAACCCAAGCTATCTGCCCCGAGACGAGTCGATCTAATGGTTCCTCACAAGCTGGGGAAAGTATCATCAGACGATATATTTATTCATTGAATTTGATCCAATAAAGGCTCAGTACATAGCAGTACATATATTGATATTTTTGATCCATGGTAAACTATTAAAATTAAGCATGGCTCTCCGTGCAAAATGTCATTATGGGAAACGAACACTGGCAAGTGATTAGATGTGGCGGCGGACTGGACATGTGGGCACAAAAAGGAATCGGGAGCCAATTTGTTAGGAAAAGAATTACGTTCCGAAAGGTTGACAGTAAATGAGGAAGAGAACAGGCAGCAACAGAATGAATAGATATGACCAGAAGAAGAATAAACAAACCATTAAACAGCCCATGAGAGAAAATATTATTTTAAAGAAACCGTGTCTGCATGGTCGCCAAGAGATGTTTTTTCTTTAGTTCTAATGTTTTTTATTCTGGTCAGGGTCAGGTTTCTCAGGGTCTCTAAGGGTTAAACACTCTGAACCAGACACTAATATATCAAATACCTTGGCCAGCCCCCATCATCCATAACCAATTACATTTGTGTAAATACTTTATCCTTTTTTCAGCTGTTTAATGAATATTCAGCATGTAATGTTAGCTTAATGTTTGTTAGTCATGCTATTCGTACGTTAAAATGAGTCAGAATGGCTTTGCTCGGGTGTTTGCTGTAGATACATTTGATACATGTATCTAATGTGAGTGCGATGGTGCATGACATGTCTGCAAGAACTTATATTAGTTAATAGTTTAAATGTACAGATATGTACGGAGTTAAAACTGTAACTGGTCTAATGTATTTTTCTTAAGGCTAGAGTCAACAAGGCTAGAGAATGGCAAGACAGACTAAGAAAAGAGTTTTACTAGTGATTCATTTAATAAAAACAGTCCAGACATGAGAGTGGCTGTCCAACAAGAGGGAGTGGCAGCAATTAAATGTTAAGAGGAAGAATGGGAGGAAGAGGAAGACGGTCAATAAAATCTGCTGATGACATGAAACTGAGGCATAAAACCAGAATAAAAGTAGAATGGTTAAGGGTACTTGTCCTTTACACACATATGAAGTCAAAGAGGTTGTCGGCTATGCACAGCAGTGTCAGTCATGATTGCTAGAGGCAGACTTATGTCATATGGTATAACAAATACAGCAGACACAGAACAGACGTGCAGTGCAGGCCCACAGTGTGAACAATTCCTTTTTATTTTAGTGACGCCTGTTTTAAAAAGCTGGTCAGAATCAGAGCACAGAGGTTCATTTTTCTCAACCGTTACAGAAACTAAGCATGAAAGGGCACAATTATTGAATCAAATTTCCCATTTTCTGATTTGATTAACTTATATGTGTCAATGTTCTAAAATGGAATTTCAGGGGGGAAAAGAGTCTGTTGTAATCAAAATTATAATATGAAGACATGCATGTTAAAGTCTGCACAAGATGAGCAGGTGGGTGGATGGATTGATGGATGAAAGAGTTGATGGATGGAAGAAAGGATTGGTGAGTGGAAGGATGGGTGGATGAGTGGATGGATGGTAGAGTTGAGGGATGGAATAAAGGATTGTTGAGTGGGTGGATGGGTGGATGAGTTGATGGATGGAAGAAAGGATTGGTGAGTGGGTGGATGAGTGGATGGATGGTAGAGTTGATGGATGGAAGAAAGGATTGGTGAGTGGAAGGATAGGTGGATGAGTGGATGGATGGAAGAGTTGATAGATGAAATAAATGATTGATGAGTGGAAGGAGGGGTGGATGAGTGGATGGATGGAAGAGTTGATGGATGGAATAAAGGATTGGTGAGTGGAAGGATGAGTAGATGAGTGGATGGACGGATGGATGGAAGAGTTGATAGATGGAATAAAGGATTGATGAGTGGATGGATGGGTGGAAGGATTGATGAGTAGATGGATGGGTGGATGAGAGAGTGGATGTGTGGGTGACCTATAAATAAATAAAAAAGCTTCATGATCTAGGCAGGGCTGTGGTGGATTTGGCATTTTAAATAAAAAAATTACACAATAAGTCATATGCCTTCAGCAGTGCCTGGACTTACTGAGGTACCGAATCAGTATGTGTCAGCACCGGGCTCGGACTTCAGTTAAAATGCAGCCACGTTGTGGCAAATGCAGGCTTATCTTCGTGTCACAGATTAAAGATCTACAGGGTAAGACTTTGATTCCAAAAGCACACCAATCAGAAGCACTGAAGAAGAAAAAAAAACCTGCTAAATCCATTTGTGATGTACACAGAGTGTCCGGATCACAGTAGGACCACCGGCTGACTCATCAACCAGCAATCTGTGCTCAAGAGCAGAGAGATGAACCTGCCCAGCTCCACACAGTGTACTCCGACAGTCCTTCCATGCATTCTATTCTACTGACTTCAACATTGAGGAGGAAATACGGTGCAGGTGATCATCTACAACACGGCGAATTCCTGAACACCCAGAAACATCGAGTGGGCCAGTGCTCGGAGCTTAGATTTTGATCTACATTAATAAAAAGAATGGACCGGTCCAGCTTTACCTTCCCACCTCCCTGCTATATATTCCCTAAAGGATCTCGCTGGCTAATCCTCCACCCATTTTCTCGAGTTCTTCTGTTTTCTCCTGCTCTCTCAAACCCAGACATAAGGCTGCAGCAGACTGAATCGCACCATCTGTTTAGTGAGATTTTCACCCAGTCAGCCAGTCCACAACACACACACCGACCAAACCATATGACATCCAGATACCAAATCTCTGTGACGTCAAACAGGGCTCAACCACGCCATCGCTTAGCCTCGCTTTCCCACCCGGCCTCAAAACGCAAGGGTCAGGGGACACCGCGACCTCGAAAGCGAGTTTGCCGAAACACAGCAGAGGTCCGTCAGTCTCCGCCAGTGCCCCGCAGGAAGACAGAACCAGAAATAAATAAAAGGACGGGGCGGATGGAATGTTTAGTGTAAACGTTTCCACAGCAGAACCGGCCATAATTGATTCGGCGTTCGTTTCGGTCGTCCTTGTCACGTTCGGCCCTCTTTAGCTCCCGGTGCATTTTGTTTACAGTCCAGTGCTATACCTGGACCACTGCAGGCTCTGGCTTTGTGTTTGTCTATACACAAGTGTCCGCTGTGTCTTTGTTTAAGGCGGTCACATGCGCAGTGCGGGCTATGCGTTTAATAATGCAGAGCAAAGCTGTAAATCAAATGACGGTATAGAGAAAGGCCGTGAAACACACATGATTTAAGATTGGGTGGTAATGGCGATGTTATTTATAATTAATACATGATCGCTAGTAATGATTCGGGATATCGATTGGTTTCATGTTTCTTTTGATTTTAAAACGCACTGTTTGTTCAGTAAACATTATTATATACTCCTTATTAAATTACACAGGCGTTAATATCGCCGTACATTTTAATCACATGACTGTCCCAGAATGCGACACAGGACTGATGGCCGGACGAGTGTCAGAATTAGGCACGTCATGGACACCGCTGCTCAGCACTCGGCGATCACGGCAGAGCGATCGATGAGGTAACAGATCGGACGGAGCGTGACACATACTGGCTCTGCGTTGGTGACGTGAATGCGCCGTTGCATGTTCGATCTGCAACACGATTAACCATGCGAGAGGCAGCCGAGCCCAGAGAGATCGAAAGAGAAGAGCGAAAGAAAGTGAAAGTGATGGAGAATGGGGATTTACAGGAGGTTTGGAAGGGAGTGTCTTTGTGGAAAGTAGCATAACCGATGTGCCAAAAGGTGAATGTGAAAATATAGCACAATTATTTTATTAATCGCTGTATGAGCAAAACTATGCTACCATACAAATTCTAGTGATTGACTCCTGAGTGTTTCAGATACAAATCAGTGGACAAACCAGCAGTGCTGAACATTTTTGTTCAGTTAGGCTGAACTGGAGCATCCAGACCTTTCACATGCTCCGGTCTCGCAGTGGGACATCCACAAGCTTAGGATAAGGCGTCCAAATTCTTTTGGCTACATGCTGGATGTAAGCAGTTATGCAGTGGGGAACAAAGCACACCCAGAATTACAAAACAGATAGGCAGTGACACGCCCAGAATTGGACACTACCTACATCACAGAGCCAGCAGAGAAAACATACGGACACAAGAAGAGCTTCCGAGACATCTTCCAGACAATCAGGAATAAGCAGTGAGGATTAAACACTGATCCCGAAGAATCCAAACAGGACGAATGTGTAAAAAAATGGTAAAGGTAAATGTTATAAAGACCCAGATACCTCCTTTCAACTCCTACCAAAAAGATGTAGGCATGACTGATTTGTCATAGTTTTAACACCGAATCTCCTCCCTGCCAACCCTCATTTTTTATCTAGGCTTGGGAACCGACAGGAAAGTGCACCTCCAAATGATTAGACTTGCTAAATAACCGGATGACAGGCTTGGAGCTATTTTTTTTAGCAGAGGGCTAGCGTGAATGACCACAGACCTATGCAAGCCCATCGATCGGCTAAATAAATAATAAATCTGCCCCACTAAGTACACCACATTTTAACTGATTCCACAAGATGACGAATGACACAGTACCAACGTCACACATCCACAATAGCGCCAGTCCAGCTTGCGTTACTTCAAATTCGGATTCGAACCTTAGGCATAAAAAAAACTATATTCACTGCGCTCTGCCAACAACAATGATCATCATCATACCTGTGTGGACACTCGAGTTCAAACCACCCACCGGCCCGCCTGTCAATTTTAACAACTCACTATGGTCCTTCAGCCAAAATGTTTGCCCATCCCTGCCCTGGTTAACAGCTTTCTCCTTTCTGGGAAGGCTTCCCACAAGATTCCAGAGTGTGTGTGAGTTAGAGTATTTGTGAACACAAAGGTGTTCTGTGGGGTTGTCGGTTCGTCCACAAACCTCCTCACAATGTTCATATTTGCCTCATGGACATGGCACGTTCATACAAAGATAGCACTTGGAGGGGTGTGCCTTAAGGTTGTATGTAAAATTGACATTAATATCACCAATTAATTATTCTCACATCCCAATGGCACCGTGTACGTGTGTCCGAATGTTATTTTCATTCCGAGCAGAAAGAAAGAAAGTCACCATTTTTAATGGCTGTGACAGCAATTAAAAGCTATAAAACCACTTTATTTACACGTATGGTCGACTGCATTCCTGCAAAAAGGAGTAAATGTTCGTTCTCCGTGTGTGTGGGCTCAATTAACGAGCGAGTCTGAGCGCTCGGGAAGTGAGCAGCCTGGCAGGGACGAGCAGGGCAACGCTGGGGTGAAGAACCCTGTTTGGACATGGTGCTAATGAGTGCTTTGGACACACTGGCACAGGATGACTTCTCCCACACAAAGGCAATAAAAGGGAAATAAAAGACGAGAGCGTTAGCCATCAAGGGTGGTGGATTTGGGTTTTTTCCCCACTTGTGTATGCATCAGAATCCTCCTCCTATCATTTAATTATTCACTCACAGGCTCCAGTTGATCTGTATGACATTGGGCTGTCTAATCAAAGACATTAAGCTGGTGCACATTGGCTTATTATTCATTCGATATTGCCTTTCCCCAAGCCCTTTTATCTCAGCATCTACCCAACACACACCCATATACACACAAACTAAACCCCTGCCAAGTATTGAAATTGGCAAACATCTCTATGATCCAGAGTTGATAGAGCTATGTGTGTGTAATTTAATATTAAAAGTACAAATCATTTAGGTGGGCTACATATAAAATACCTAAACTGAGCATGTTCACACACAGGACCTTATAGGGTCATATTTTACCCCAATATAAGTGAGGGTGAAGCTACTTTTAACATGGTTACCCTTGGATCAATACAGATTGGCAAGAACAGTCAGTTCCTGTGAATAGGACATTAAGAACCAAAACAACGTGCTGCTGACTGTGACAGCAAGACAACAGAGTTGAAACATCATTAACACAGCAGGTATTGTGAAGCATTCCCAGGATGTGGGTACTACCTATTAGCAGTGGTCCAAGGAAGAACAAGCGATGAGCCGTGTAAAGGTTCATGGCTGCCCAAGGCTGTTCAATGCTCATGGGAAGCATAGGCTAGCCAATTCTACATAATAGCTACTGTGGTGGTTTGGACATCAGAGTTTCCATGCAGACCAAAGTTCAAAGCTGAAGATTCCCACAATGATCATGTCAAGGCTAAAATAGCAAAGAGCATCAGCATTAGACCATGGAGAAATGAAGGAATTCCGCCATGCCTGTATGTAGCAGGCATGTAAGCAGATCAATCAACACACACGCCATCACCTGAACTTACTCAAAGAGTAAAAATGGTGTAAAACAAAGTTTTTGTGGCCAAACTTAAAAAGTTGGCAATATATATACTTATATTTCTCCCTTGCGTCTGCTCTAGTTTCAGGTTGCCTCAGCAGATTGTGGTACGAATTACTGATTTGATTTGTCCAATACCCTGCCTGACAAACCCTCCCTATTAATTCGGGCTTGGGACCATCACTACGCTGGCTTAAACATTCTAGGTGTGATGAACCTGTAGGACAATTACGTGTCTCCAATTAATCTTGCTTCATGTTGCTGGATCGTAGCTCTCGTAGCACGCCTCAACCCTCCCCTTACCCCCAAGAACCCAAGGGCTTCATTTTTTAAAACACAAAACATGAATCCAGCATTTCTGGCATAGTTCGCAGGGTCATATCCTAAGCCCAGTATCATGAATTGTTTTGCATCGTGAGTCGTGTGTATAGTTACGTCCCTAATCGATACAAAGTTCACCACCAATACTCTCACGAAATATACCCAACTTTAACCCATATACAACTACTAAAACCAGTCAAGGGAGCAGATGAACAATGGCACTGCAGTGATTCATTACTGCAGAGAACCGAATGAGAGAGAAGGGGGAGGATAAGAGACAAAAGCAAAGTGTGAGTGAAAACACCTAAATGCCCAGATCCGCTGGGGTACTACTGGCACACCTGCAGCCAACAGCTGCCAACGGCTTTCCCTTAGCCGTGCGCATGAGTATCTGCAGCGGCAACAATAGCGAGCTGATTCGCTTTTGTATTTACATAGAAGACCCAGGAAAAAACCCCAGAACATATTAAGAGTGAAATAAAAAGAACGTCAAAACATAGTGGTGAAAGTGAGATGATCAAAACTGATGCTTTCTGGTTGTGTGATGTGTCGTGTTAGCGCCTGCACGCTAGGGTCCTCCCTACTTTCAACATGACTGCATTTTGGAGTGTCGTGCTGCTCTTTGGGGTTTTCAGTTTCACAGTTTTTAGACCAAAACATGCGACACGACTGAGCTCTACACTTCAATCTGCTATATAGCGTTCGTACAACTGACACACGGGCTATGAACGTTCCATTATTCAAACTTATGAAGGGCGTTTCGGGGCACCTATTGTTTTCCCTGTAGACTTTGTGCGTTTGGGTGTTTATCTCGGCTGTAAACTGCTGGTAGCGACGCTATGGCGGTACAGTATCGGAGTAGGTGATCAATACCACACTTCCACCCATCAGTCAAATGTAATCAGGAATTAGCTGAAGGTCTGGTTTTAATAGGGAATCGTTACTTTGTTTGTAAGCGCGTGGGTGCGTCAACGCACATTTGAGCGATAATAAAGGCTCGGAGTCTCTGAGGGTAGCTGGCCTACATTCAGCGTGTTCATGCACCATATTCGTACACGATTTGATTGGATCAGACATATGCAAACACCACAAAAAGTGACATCACAGTAACACATGCTTTCTTCGTACTGGAGGAAGTGAAAAAAGTATTTCTGTGATGAAGCATGCATTATGACTTAATTTCCCTTTTTGTCTTATTTAGAACTTACAGATCATTCATTTACGAAAGGCTATTTTAATATCGGAAGAGACGTTCTGTAAGGGTGAAAATGTATGTGCAATAATGCGCTGGGAACATTTCAGACCATCGACGATGGCGATTCGTCCTGGGATCCAAAGTTTAGATGACGATTGATATGCTGAGATGTTACTGAGAACCGTTTTGAACAAAGTCTCCTGTAAAAACAGGAGTCAGGACATTCTGTAACAGCCAGGAAACTAACACGAGTCTGGGTCAGAGCATTAAGCAGACCAATTCAATTGGACTTGAGTAGCAGCAGCAGCTACACAAGACAGCCAATCAAAGAGAGTGTGAATACAACACCGCCCAACTGAAGGAGAGTCTAGAATTGACCTTTCCTATCAGACAATGACTTCCATATTATACTCCCTATAGACCCCACCCCGTCGTCTGGCATCGCCGCCACAAAGAGGAAACTTGCTTTCGCAGCACAGCTCCACAAAGCTTCTCTCACATGACCTGACTGAAAACATGGGTTTCATCTACTGGCTGGTTGACCAGAGGGGGACGCACAAGGAAAAAAGCAAGTCGGAACAATGGAATACGAGAAAGGAAAACAATGGCCCGTCGGATGCGCCGCCCCCTCACTCGCCATATGTACTGATGAACCTAGCTGCGCCATTTTGCCCTATTTAAATAAACCGAAAACAACAACAAGGACGATCAATGCTCAGCTGACCGCTGCCTGTGCTGTTATCTATGTCCTATTCCCATCAAACCGAGTTTATCTCCACCCATACCCTGGAGACAACAGTATCTAAAAACAGCACTAGGTTGAACCCTAAGGGCTGGCAAATGAGGCAAATGCAAAACAGAATGATAGGTGACTAATGAAAATGATCAATAATGCCTGATTTCGACTTTTTTACATTAAGAAGAGGAAAACAGAATGGATAATTGAGTTTTGTTTTCATATTACAGCTGCGTTATGTAACTTCAGCTAAAGATACGTAGTTGGCACATGGATGACACCTAAATATGCACAAGCTGGTAATAAATTACCAAAAACATAAATAAAAGTGTTAACAGGTTACAATGTGAATAATCATTTGGATTTCGTGTGAGGTGAAACAAATTCTTAATACTGTTGCATCACCCCCACACCTCTTGTTTATCACGTTTTATTTCTGGGTGAAGGGTGGCGTACTCCACAGGGAACAGAACATTGTAGAGAACCAACATTAAAATATCGTTTTCACAGATGACCCAGAACCAAAATTTCAAATGTCTAAATGCAGATCCAGTCATATCTGATCTATCAAATATGTAAAGTCCTAAACTACAAGTGTTCAACAAGCACACATCAAATGAGTTATAATTGAGTCATAAACTCAGACTGCACAAAACAAGCCACTTTTAATCTATTAATCGTCCACGGGGTGCTTGGGTTCTATCAACTGCCCAGGCACCTTATATGATATCGATGCACTAATAATAATAATAATAATAATAATAATAATAATAATAATAATAATTGCCATGTAACGTCTGAGAGAAGAAGCAATGGCCAAAGCTCTGCACGGTTTTGCCCCCTGTCCAAGATACCCTGGAAAACCAGGCAAAAAGAAATATGAAGTGGAATGATAAATGGAATGGATAGGGGCAAAATACCTGGACTGCCGGGTACAGGTCTCGGTCTTATTTCCTATCTTGGATGAGCATTTGTGGGCCGATCTGGCATTGCTCTCTATCCGGTTGTTGAAAACTGGCCATAAAGCATGCGCTTGAAATACCAAAGTGGTAGAGTGGTTATACTCAAAATGTATGAAATACTCC
>JAYDZG010000020.1:13169102-13191257 GCA_034509265.1 Microcambeva bendego
CCAAGCCCGGATAAATGGGGAGGGGTGAAGAAAGCAATGGCAAACTACTCCACTATCATTGCCGAAATACTTCATGGATCGATGATCGAAATTGGATAATCATCATCAATATATAGTACTGTGCAAAAGTCTTAGGCACCCAACGTGTATGTATATATAAACGTATATAAACTAATCCTACCTTGTTTGACGCACCACTGCAGTTGAGCAAAAATGTCCCTTAGCAACACCTCGCTGAGCGGCTCATAGAACTGTGTGAAGACGTCACAGATAGCGTAGAGCGCATGGTTACATGTAGTGGTCATCCATTCTGTTTTCTGTGGAGGACCAAAAAACAAACATCCCCCAATCAGTCAATAAAGATAAATGTTTAGCCAGTTCTATTAGAAATGCCCATACAACAATGAACTGGGTTCTTGATTTGGGTTGACTTGTGCCACAGTAGTTCACCTCAGTCTGCTGCTCTGGAAGCTTCATGTTGTCGAAGATGCGAAAGACAATACGGAAGAGGTCATGCCACCAGTGCTTCTCAAAGGTGTGTCCATAACTCTTCATGATCTCAAACATCACCGTCAGGCCTCTGAAGAACACAGCTGGATCAGCTTAAACAGCAGTGAAAGGTACCAATGAACTAACCGATGATGGCGTGTACATGGTCTTGAATCCAACATGATCAAAAGTATGTACGCACGACCTCAAGCCTGAAGATTGTGGTCGAAATGTTTGGTTTGCCCTCTCCTATTTTGGGATGTCATAGCTTAGTATTTAAGGTGCTGGACTAGCAATCAAAAGGTTGCGGGTTCAAGCTACACCACGACCGCCAGGTTGCTTTTTGAGCTTTCGTCCACGCGCAGACGGCATGGTGAAGATATTTAGAAACTCTGTTTTCATGTATACAGTTTTAAGCTTGTAGCGTCAGGTGTGCGCAGACATATCCAAACCAGCGCTCATTTTAGCATTTCTAAAGAGACTGCTTACAGGCCTACGTATAATATCATTAGTTTTTGGTGTTTTATATTCTAAATTCTGATTGGCCAACGTGGCTTTATTGTTACTGTTATATCGTCGCCTGCTGGTTTGACATGCGAATTCACGTGGACGAAATTTTTATTTAAAATACTTTTTTTTAATAAACAAAGAGGGAAAGTCCTGTTTTAAAAATACGTGTACCAGGGCTCAGTTGCTTAAATCGTATTCCTCCCATTATCTCCCAAGAGTGAATCGAATCTGACCAAGGAGAGGTGTCTCACGACATGCCCTCTTCAACTCGAGTCTAATCTAAGACCCTATGACTCGCTGAACTCATCCATTTACCTTGTCCTAATGTCCAGCTTGCAGCGGTTGATAATGCACGAGAGCTCGAACAGGATGGGGAACCAACCTCGCACCCACACCCGGTCGCCGGCGGCAACGTTCATGTCATCACTAGTGTACTCTCTCAGAACCTGAATGAAGAATTAAGAGATTACGCCGCATTAATCTTCATCACGGCTTTAATGACTTTTTGGTTCTGTAGATGCTCACCTGTGGCCTGTCGGATACGTATTTAGCACAGTGGCGTATGAGTCGGATGGCTTCCATACTAGTGTCAGGGAATGCAGCGTTACACACAAACTCAGACAGACACTTTACAGCGTCCTGGAATGAGTCGATGGCTGATGCAAAATGCTTCTGGAATGTGTTCACTAAGAAAGAAATGAGAGCAAACCAGTACAACTATTAAGCCACACCAGTGATCCACAAACAACAGGTAGTGGACTGGTACCAATCAGTGAGCAAATTATTAAAATCACTCGAAATCACTTTTAGATGTCTGATACTGATACAGAAACCACATATGGTCATTTCTCTTCTTGAACATGTATGCAATAACACACCATGCCTCAATGCACTGTGGTTAACATGGCTATCTAAATAGCAAGGCTTAGACTGTAAAAGATCTTCTAAAGGAATCCATACAAAAGCTACAACAACCAAGTTCTGCTAAACTTGTTTGTATTTTAACTTTTACACACAGTAAAGTTTTTTTTAAAGCTTACACCCTGAGTGAGGCTGTTTTAACCCTAAATGCATTAAATAACGTGGTAAGCGCACTGTAACAATATTGCTGTACGTACACAATTAGAACGCTTGGTTACATATTTATAGTCATTTTTGCCAATATTTACGAGGTGTGAGAAGGTATAACAGATGACTAATGTACGATTGCTATGCACATCAGACAACAGGACAGGATTACACACTCAAACACAGACGGCAACACTAAACGGTAGAAAAAGTTCAGATATTCTAATATCCCATCACTCGTGAGTTGTATTATCGTAGTTTAAATCCTCCAACCGATCTGTGAAATTGACCTGGAGGATCAGTAACAATTGAGTAAAAACTAAACCCACATTTCTATATTTTTCCTCTTCATATAAAGCGGTAATGTGCAAAATACTTATTGATGCCATCACAATATACATGAACAGAAATTCACAAGATGAATGAATGTATTTTTGTCATTACACATATACAGATGTACAATACAAGGAAATTCTTTCTTTGCATATCCCAGATTGTTTGGAAGCTAGGGTCAGAGCGCAGGGTCGGTCATTGTAAGGCGCCCCTGAAGCACACAGGGTTAAGGGTCTAGCTCAAAGACCCAACAGTGGCTGCATAGCAGAGCCAGGATTTGAACCGCCAATCTCTGGTTGATCGCCGCTCTATCCAACTAGGCTACCACCGTCCGTCATATTTTATATTAAAATCATAATAAAGATATTACCAAGAATTGATTTTTAATAGTATTGTTATATTATTGTTATGAATTTATTGCTACCGCCGAGCCACCCGAATCCAACATAGTAAGCTCGGGACTCACTGACGATGTGTCCTGTGGTCTGGAAGGCCAGCTCCACTATGGTCTCATCATGGTCTGATGCTGCTTGATGGAACACTGAGAAGATGTTTTTCCAGCCCGAGCGGATGTTTGCAGCCTGTGAGTTCACCATCTGAGCCACACAGCGGATGACCATGTCCCGGATCGTCGGAGACCTTCACGGTGGAAAGAAATCTTGAAGTATAACCATTATTGCTTAAAACAATCCTATATATGTGTGTACACTGATCAGGCTTAACATTATGGCCACCTTCTCAATATTGTGTTGGTCCAGCCCTGCAATTGATGCACTGTGTATTCGGACTTTGAGCTACAGTGGCTCTTCATTGTCCACGTGCATCAATGAGTCTTGGCGGGTCATGACCAGTTTTGGAGATGCTCTGTCCCATTACAATTTGGCCCTTGTCAAACTGGTTATACTCAAACCCTTACCGACGCCCATTTTTCTACTTCTAACAACTTCAAGGATAAAATGTTCACTTGCGGCAAAATTTATCCCACCCACTAAAAGGTGCCCTTGAAAAAAGATATTCTGTGGTATTCACTTCACCCGTCAGTGGTTCTAATGTTAAGGCTGGTCGGTGTAATTCTACTTTTCATTTATTTGGATCCATTAACCTGTTCTTCTTCATGATGTGCTCGAACGGTCTCAGAAAGTCTTTCTGAAAGCGGAAATTAGCCAGTTCTCCTATCTCCAAGAATTTCATGGACAGCTGCCTCAGAGAGTCCACGGCAAAGATGGCCACATCCTCGTTAGGATTGCAGCCCACCTGTTAAGACCACAGAAGCTTAGTAAGTGCACCAGCAAGATTAAACACCGGGAGTTTGAGGACCTGGAGAAAGTACAGACCTTGTTGAAGTGGTCTCCTATGACCTGCCAAATACGGGACCACTGCAGCCTGATACGGTTCATGTTGTAGTAAGAAATCTCCACTATCTTCTGCAGGCTGAACATGCGTGGCTGGTGAGCCGAAGCCAGTTCATCCATGGAGACGGCACACAGCCAGCGCACGAAGTCGACTGCAGGAGAAGAACTCACGTTACATCACAGCAGAAGCCCTCAAGCACAGCTAGTTGTGTCCGTGTGGACGTCTGGGGTTATTAAAGTGTATTATTTGTATGCAATTCCGAGCTCATCTGTGAAGTTTAAGCGTTCAGTAGCCGTTTGTAGCTGAAGCTGGTCCCATCGATTAGAATGTTACGATGCTAATGCTAATGAAACTCGATGTAATCGCTACATAGATAGACTGTTCAAATGACCCGATTTATAAAGCGATGACTTAATACAACACTCACAAGTTCAACAGTAAGGGAACTGAGCGGTGCAGCTCACTACGATTCATCCTGGCGTTATTGTTTTTAGCTTTCTCGGCTAAATAGCGTTACCTCCGGTACCACAGGAAATGAGAACCGAACCGTATTCAGAACTTTGGTATCGACTTGGTACCGAAGTATGACATCTCTGGTACACAGAGCATCGGAATAACCTGCGTTCTAAGCTCTAGGTCTCATCAGAGCCCTTTCAGTTCAGGGTGGGTTTTCGGACAGACCCATATTGTTGAATATGCTAGATGAAACAAACCGTACCAATCGCATTTCCATCAAGCCTGGTGGATCCAGTGAATATTCTAGAAGATGAAATGAGAAAAATGAAATGAGTCAGACACAAAGGAAAAACTAAATAAGTATAGCTTTAGTGAATGTTTATTTACCTGTCCACAGCTACAACTACACTCTGAGAGCTGGTTTCCCCAACCGACTCCTGGATATGAGCCATCTGACGCCTGTCTGGACCACCAACTAGAGTGCCTGTGATGAGTCAAGAATACTGTTAGGGACATTCAATCCTATATTTACACAGCCTGCGTATATCATTTTGGTCAGATGGGTAATGGATGTATTGTATTAAATCAATAAAATGATTGATTTTTTTTATTGTTTTATTCATTAAATTTAAAAGATCAGTAAAAATGTAAAATAAAAAACAGCAACAAATGGGTCACTGATGGATGATGGGTTTATGGAAAAGAATCTACAAAGTGATGATGTACAGTGGAGGAAATAAATATTTGATCCCTTGGTGCTTTTGTAAGTTTGCCCACTGACAAATATATGAACAATCTATAATTACATTGCTGTATTAAGTATTGTTTGCTAGAGGGATCAAATACTTATTTCTCTCTGCAAAATGCAATTCATTTTTATATATTTTATACAATGTCATTTTATGTATTTTGTTTCTGATATTCTATATCTCACTGTTAAAATTATAGATTGTTCATATCTTTGTCAGTGGGCTTACAAACTTACAAAATCAGCCAGGGATCAAATATTTATCTCCTCCACTGTAGAAGTCACTAAAATTAGTTAAAGGGCTTAAACATAGTCTTTTGATACTGTGAGAAAGTGGGTAACTTAGCTACACCTCACGATTGGCATTAGTACTTTACTGCACAGCCAATGTTGGAAATTAGAAAATTAATAGCCTACCAAAGCCAAGTGGCATGAACTCTTCTCCTCCAGCAGGGAAGCCCTTAATGCCACCTCCTTGGTCCCGTACCACTCCGGAGATGTACCGCGTCTTCACGCCCGTGCCGATCAGCTGAGCCAGTTCTAACTGACTGATACACCTGAGAATCTATGCAAGTGATAAAAAAGTCGGTCATGTAAAACTGGTGAAATAAATGGCTAATCAGTTCACACGAGCAAAAAGGATTATACAGTCGTACAAATTAATATGTGTGGATTTTTTATGCCTTTTCTACATTTACATTTCCAGTATTTAGCAGACACCTTAATCCAAAGCGACATACATTAGTTACAGTATACAGACTGAGCAATTAGGGTTAAGGGTGCTCAAGGTCCCAACAGCAGCAACCTGGTAGTAGTGAGGTTTGAACCATCCTTTGGATTACTAGTCCTGTACCTTAACCACTAGGCTACTGCTTATGGGAATCTTTTATTTTTCATATTTTAATGCTAATTTACTTATAAAAAATATATAATTTTCTCAACTTCCATACAAAATATAATACTGTGTAATTTATGGTACTGTACTTAGAACACAAACACGAAGTAATCGGAGCTTTGGCGCAGTACCCCATAGAGGCGGGATGTTTTAAAGTAGCCAATCTGAGAGTGTTATTCATTTCTCCTGGCTGCTGATTGGCTGCTGCCCACTGATGGCATTTACAGGCATTTTTTTTGTCCACATCCAAAATGTGTGGGTGCTCTGGGGGTGGGGGGGTGGGGGGGGAGTTAATGCTTTGCCGAAACTGCTCACCTCATGCCAGGAGTTACCCAAGTAGTTTCCATCAGTGTGTGCAACGGTAATAAGGGTCTTTATTGTGTCGATGTTCTTCTGCTTCATCTCTGTGATGCTGGAGCTAGCTGTGAGTAGAGTAAATCTGGCCAAGGCCTGGATGTATGCATCCCGTTCCAACTACACAGACAAACACGGGAAATTTAACAGTAATACGTCAAGAGGATTAGAAGAATAATACAGGAAATCCAACCATGCCAGACCTCTGACCCTTGCCAACCATTTGCATAGACTCTCAGGTGACCGATGAAGATTTAAACCCGAATGTTAATGGAGGGCAAGTGAAATAATGGGCTGTGCCACACAAGCACCAAAAACCTTTACTGCTTTAGTCGCCAAGTAGTATTTTCCTCACTATAATACACAATACTGTATGTCTGTCCGATTAGTGGTGCTCCGGAAAGGTGACTGAAAAGTCATTTTTTCCTTTGAGTGCAACAGCAAGCTGTAAAAACTGAACACCAAAGCAAATCAAGTCTGTGCAGTGAGATGATAGTCTGCAAGAATTCTCTTTAAAAGAAATGATAAATGCCTGTTTCACAAGCTGTGACCGATATTCAAACAGCAGGTGCAATTTGGAAACCTCAAATTACACCAATAAACCAAGACGAGGCTTTAGTCGGTTAAGTTTTCAAGGTTCTCAAAGATAACTAATGAATAAGGGAGGGCTCACCTGCATGCTGAAGATACAGGCAATCCTGATGGCACAGCGAATTCCCTCCAGACACAGAGACGCCACCTCCTGGTCATCACAGTCCTGCAGCCCCACACTGAACGCTGCCAGTAGAGGTGTCCACGCCAGCTGTGGTTAATATTAGTTACAGGCTTTAAAACAACGTTCCAAACATATTATGATAAAGAAAATTAAGAAGATTATTTTAAAAGGGATGATACCTTAAACATGGGTCGGACGTGCTCCAGGTGAGTGGCGCTGAAGAAGGGGGCCTGAACGTGACTTACGGCCTCCATGAGAGCTTTTGCAGTCTTGGCCATCTGCTCCATCTCCACATTATACAGCAGCCGTCTCTGTTTTTCGCTAGCAACACCTGCGGAGACCAGAGATCAGAACACAGCCTTATTAAGTTAGTGTTCAGCCCAGCTAATCCCTTTATGTACTAATTTGATCTTTAGAAAAAGCAGTAGTGCAGACCAGTCTGAAGAAAAGTGTATATAACGGGTATATGACTTAAGTCTTACCAACCAGCCTGGCTAATAAAGTACAATTGTAAAAAAATAATAATAATCAGAAGTGGAAGACATGAAAATGCTGTGATTCTTAGGATTAAAAACAGAATTATGATGTTACAGAATGACATGTTTGTATTAGGGCTGTCAATCGATTAAAAAATATGAATTAATCACACAATAACTCACATTTTTGAAAAGATACAGAAATGTAAAATAACAGGAATAATAATTATATTTAGGTGGTTGTTTAATTGCATCTTTTTAACTTTAATCACAGATTCGCCTGTAGTTGCTGGGATTTCCAGGTATTTGAATGCAATGGATACAATAGATTTAGGTCAGGTTGGACACTCTCGTCTGAGACATTCCCTACTCACTACCTGTCTGTATGCTACAAATGCCTGCCCGTGCACAGATGATAAAGGAAAAAAGAACAAGAAGAGAAACACAGGGAAAGAGCACAGACATGCTTAAGCAGTCAAGGAGAGTCACGTGCTTTACAGAAAGAAACGTATGAAGAAAGCCAATCTACACGCATACACACACAAAGAGAGAAAATACAGGTCAAGAGAGCACAAGAGAACGTCATACACAGACTTCACGAAGAGATCGAGTCATTTTGCCTTTATAATTTATAATTACTGATATGAACATTTAAAGATATTCATTTGTAGGTCGTGATGGTTTAACCGGTTTATTATATATTAGAAATAATGCTCATCATGTGTTGTTTGGGATGGTTTTTAATGCCCAACCCTGTGCACACACAGAAAACCAGCTCTCTCTCTCTCTCTCTCTCTCTCACACACACACACACACACACACACACACACACACACACACACACATACACACACACACACACAGTAAAAGTAATGGCGGTCATTTATTTTAACGATTCCAAATGAATCACCATGATTAACGTGTTCATTTTGACAGCACTAGTTTAAATGTATACTACACATTATTGCTATTTTTAGTACTCCATAAAAACAAATGCTCTTTTTGTCAAAATAATTGTCATCATTACGAATTGCAGGTTCGTTTAGACCCAGGAATTCACCTACTCTGTTTGCTGGACTTGGGAGTGATGCAGTACTCTTTGGTTTCCTTCATAGCAATTTTTTTCCCAGCTATCTCATCATAAATGGACGAGAGGTACTCTTCGGGCAGATCCTTACTGTCGTTGATGCCGCGGTTCATCTTGATGTACTGCTCCTTTGTCATTTTGGTCTTCACCTGGGATCAAGGATGATGTTAAAAGGATGAACACACAATGCGAGGTTGAAACGGGTCAGGCAGTTTTGGAGAGAGGGGTTTGAACTGACCTGGGGGCTGTGCAGATCGGTGGTCAACATGATGATCGAGTAGGCCAGCACGTAGGCCGTGTCGGCGCTGGCGAAAAGCGTCTGCCTGTAAACGACCAACAGAAACCCAGAGCAATGAGAACATGAAGAGGGATCAGAATTTAGGCTTATTAACTTCTTTTTTTTAGTTCTCAGCTTCATCAGGTTGTGCTGGGTCTGGTTCAAATAGGAAAATAGTGGTTGCTAGGCAGGGCTACCCTGGACGGGGCAATAATCTCTCACAGGACTCTGGCTATCTACTTCCATCAGACACAGCTAATCGTGTCTGCTGATATCACCACCTGAATTAGGAGCCCAGGTCTGTGGGCTGGTGGTGACAGTAAAATAAGCAGCTGCGCCACTTAAGCACCTTAGTAACTATAGTAGTGTTGTTATTTTGGTCTGGCTTCTTAGGCTAGTTAATTTCTTTGTCAATAAAAAGAACCCAGGACCATCATGTAGAGTTCCAGATTGCGTATGTGAACCTCTCGAGTCTGCACATCCTGACTGACATGACTTGGGCTTCCCTCCAAATCACTATGCCCCCGGCAAATAGTTCAACACTGCTGCAATAATCCCAACCAACACCAAAAAGTCTGAACACAATAGTCCTGGAAAGGCTTTACTGGCTGCCCATTACTACTAATAATACTTCTAAACTCCAAGGTGCTCCATTGGTTGGGTCCTGTGAACCCATCTGTGAACCTATCTGACCTGGTTAAACTCTACAGTCCCGCTCATAATCTAAGGTCAAGTGGTTACAGGGTCCATGCTGAGAACTATGGGTGGTTGATCTTTTGGTGTTGCTGCCCCTCTCTTCCTTTCTCCGTACGCTCAGCCACTTGTCTTTCTAAATTTAAAATGTTACTAAAAACCTAGCTTGGGGTTTAGGCGCTATATAATTGTAACTTATTATTATGACATAAATGCTGCTCCTGATAGATGAGACGGGGCCAGATGTGTTTGCTCAAAGAACTTACAGTGGACTATTTCAGAAACTGGACTGAATAATGAAGAACTCCTATATATCCATAGAGTTAGGGCTAGTTATAACTTAGTCTAATTTAGTCCTGTTATTTAAAATACTCTCCAGTCCACACAAGAAAGACGGATCCCTGTTGGGTCTGGTTCCTCCAAGGTTTCTTCCTGTATTTTAAGGGAGTTTTTCCTTGCCACAGTCGCCCTCTGCTTGCTCAACGCGGGCTCTTTGGTCTGGTGGTCCTAAACTCTGTAAAGCTGCTTAGTCACAATGTCTATTGTAAAACGCGCCGTACAAATAAATTGCCTCGTGTCCTTGACCCTCACCCTTGGTTGCACTCCAGATAGCGAGCCGCGAACTTCTCCATAAGCCGATCGATTTTCTGGGCCTCGCCGGGCAACCTGAAGCCCTCCAGAAAGGTGCGCAGGGCCGACACAAAGTCCCTGCCGCAGAAGTCCAGCTGGTCCACGTAGCAATACATCACCTCTTTATTGAACTTGGCGTTCTCACCCAGGAACTCTCCAACCTGAGTCTGAACGAAGCAGGTATGAGAAGAACTCGCAGATGTGAAGAACAGGAGAGGAAAGGATGACAGTTACACCTACTGTATCCAGCCGTTCCTCCTGGTGTAAGAACTGAGCGATGTCCACGGCGCTGGGTCCAAGCATGCCTTGATCCTGCAGGTATTGGACGCCTCTCTTGGGTTTCTTATTAAATCTTAAAAGGTAGAAAGAGAACGCATCCATATCAAACAGGAAACAGGAATACAAATACGAAAAGCAAACATGAGAACAGACTTACAGCTCGATGCCGTGCTCAATAATTTCTTTTTGCTGTTTAATGACCTCGTACTGCTCGGGGTTTGAGGGTTGAACGCTGGAGGACATGGTGGAGTCCTGAGAGCTGATGCTGTCTCTGCGAGAAGACAAGTGCTCAGGGAGCTTCGGTTCTATTCCTTCACCCTCAGCTTGATTCTCCTGACCTGCACATGCATCACAACCAAGCGTACATTAAATTAAAACCCCTAGAAATTACAGGAGACACGGACCAGTAAACGTGCAGCTCTTGAACTCTACGCTAATAAAAATGTCGGCCACTTAACACAAAACCTTTTCACCTCACATTTTTTTATTGATGACTCAACAAGAGACAAAAACAAAGTATTATACATTTCAAAAAGGTAAACAGAAGTCAAAGCATGCACACATCAATCATCACAAGTGATGGGTGATTCACAGTGAGCAGAGTATGATGCAATGAAACTAGAAGAAAAAGCACCTAGGTTGGTCTGTAGGTTGGGGTTGACGTACAGGTCTTTGCTCCACTCCACCATGCATTTAAGGATGGACACTAGGCATTCCAGGCCTTTCTTACGCAAGCTAAGCTCCTGCAAAAACAATGGTTTAGAAGTCTGGTAGCATTGTACCTCAAACGCACTTCAAACCTTTACAGTTACGCTGTTATAAGAGTCTCAAGCTATACCGAATTATACAAAACGGTTAAGAATACCTGAAGCGGGGTCATTCCCAGCTCCTGTCCACTCCGACCCTGAGCAATTTTTGAAAGATCATTAACCAGCCGTTCAAATATATTTGCTGCATTCAAGTCACAGTCGTAGTTAACATAGATATCCACCACACACTGTGCATCTGAAGAAAAGAGTGAGTTAAAAAGAGAGAAAGGAATCAAAAAGGAACCGTAGTAGCAGTTGTGGTCGTAATAACAAGACTATCGATGATGTTTTAATATAATAATACAAGCTGTACCTGCACAAATGCGAGTGAGTGTCTGGATAACCATCCATTTATGTTCAAAAGAGCTAGAAGATGTTTCCAAAATGGTCAAAAAAATCTCCCGGAAAAACACCTGACAATATTTAAGAACAAAAAAAAGCGTATTTAACTCTTCCACTCTTTTTTTTAACTACTTAACTCTAAACTTAAGTGACTTTAAAGTACTCCGTATCACACGTACCTCAATCTGCATCTTCAAATGAACCTTAAAATGAGACAGCAGGGTGAGGAAGATGGCCAGAGATAGCTCGAAGACTTCAGGTACAGAGGAGACGCCATTCTTAGACAGAGCCACACACAGGTACTGTTTGATTGCATTCACAAACATCTCATGGGTGCGGAATACAGGCCCAGCGCCCTGAAGCACTGACAGCAGCAACTGCAGAGACACCACTTTAGAGCGCAGCTCATGGGACCTGACCAAGGAACAAGTACAGTGGTCAGAAGAGAGATAAAGCATACACATCCTATATATATCCTCTAATTCATCTAAAGCAGGCAACCAACATTTTTTTTATCACAGCCCAATCTGATCAAACTGCATTTTACAAGATGCAGCATAACACATCTGTAAGTCTCATATCAATGCCTCATATTAAGTCTTTATGCTGTATTGATTTTTGAAGCATCATAATTGGAAGTAATTACTATAGTAACCAAAACTTGATCATAAATTTTCAGGCGCAGGTAGAATCAAATAAAAGCATGTGTTTCAGTACAAACAATAACATTCATGGGTGTATCAAGTTATATAGAGGAAAGATCGTCATCCCTCATAGTGTTCATTCCACCCCTCCAGAACCATTGATGATGCATGCAGGTGCAAATGCTGGGTAATTCACTGAATACATTTTATATTTATGCACACATACACACGACCAGGCATAACATTATAACCACTGGCAGGCGAACTGAATTCTCTTCGTCCTGGCACCTGTTAGTGTGTGGGATACATAAGGACGCAAGTGAACATTTTATCATCAACGTTGATGTTAAAACCAGGATGGGCCAAGTTGTGATGGCTAGACAATCTGGCTAGAAAACTACAGCTCTAAAAGAGAGCAAAAGGGTCATGGGTGGCCAAAGCGAATGAGAGAGGGAGTCTTGGCTTCCAACAAAAAGCCATGTGAGCATGGAGTGTCATGTGACTCTTTTTGGCCCAGTCATACATGTGGGTTTGAAAGATGCTGAGGGGGCCCTGGTGGACCTCCATGCCTGGGTTAGTGAGCCCTAATCCTGGGTAAGCTTAGGTCCATTCCTGGGTGTGTTCAGGGGGCTCTGGTGGACCTGCATGCCCAGGAGAGAGAGCCCTAAACCTGGGTAGGTCTCTCCACTCTGCTGGGTTTTTTCTGGGGGCCCTAGTAGACCTCCATGCCCAGGAGAGAGAGCCCTAAACCTGGGTAGGCCTCTCCACTCTGTGTGGTGTTTTCTGGGGGCCCTAGTGGACCTCCATGCCCAGGAGAGAGACCCTGTACATTCAACAAAAGCAATGCACTTGTATTAATTGAGAAATGATGTTAATTATAAGTGCATTTCTTCCCTGCAGCACACTTCAAAGATCTTAGCCCAGCACTGTCGGACATTCTTTAAAGCAACTGCAAGGTTCAATATCTCACTTTGGATCCGGTGGGCCATCGGCTAGCGGCTTCATGGACAGTTTGCAGAGGGAGCGGAAGACCAGAAATGCGTCTTTCTGTAAAATGTGGGAGAAGCGGGCAGCCGTCTGTGTGTTCTGCATGCCCTCTGCATCCTGCACACAGACAGAAAACATTAACTCCAACAAACACGGCAGAGTTTTCAGCATTTAAGAATATCTACATATCAGAAGCTTTGGACTCGAATGCTCTCAAAGTGCTAATGACATTCAAGTATGTTTGTTGGTACGTAATGCCAGGGTGACTTGGTGAAACAAGATAAGAAGGAGACGGAATGTCACCTTGGCCTGATGGAATGAAAATATGGAACCTTTTCTTCCACAAATCCCAGCAGAGAAGAACGGATGTTTAATCTGGATGCCATGTATAGTGTTTACAGTCCTGATCTTTTCTGAATGGTGTCGGACCTTCCCGCCTTCAGTAATTTGATCCACAGTACGGTAGACCACATTTGTCTTGTTAATTGTGCACTGGAAACTTATTGAAGGAGAAAAATAATTATATAACCGGATCTCCAACAGACGTTTCTTCAGATGAAAAAACGTTGAGGTGCCTGTGATGGTGACGGATGATCTTGAGTTTATCGTGTCTGTTCAAAACTCTGTCCATGAGTGGTAATGATGAGTTGGTGATAAGACGGGGCATCTAAAAGTCTCAAACCTCACTTCATCTAGTGCAGTGGAGACTAAATAAAAATTGTTCTTAAGTAATTATGGGAGTTTTTTTTATTTTACATAGTATTTGGCTTACAAAGCATACAGACAACCTCGTAGCTTCAGGAGCAGTGGTCGGCAGAGCCAGAATATTTGCTCTCTACCAGAAATGGCAACATTAGGTCATGTCATCTCTGATCACTGATCTCTGGTTACCATCTGCTTGATGATAACAGTTGCCATTTATACAGCAGATACTCATTCACACAGATATTATGAGGGGTTATGTGGGCACGTTGTAGCCTAGTGGTCAGGGTACTGGACTAGTAATCCGAAGATTGCCTGTTCAAACCTCACCACTGCTAAGTTGCCCGGGTTGGGCCCTTGAGCAACGCCCTTATAACCCTCATTGCTCAGACTGTACACTGTATCTGTTCTGTAAGTCACTTTGGATAGAGGCATCTGCTAAATGCTGAAAATGTTAATGGGTTATAGAGCCATTTCATTTCTTTATTTAATTGGATTAAAATGTTTTGGTCCTGTCAGCTTATTTGATCTTTATTTACATACCAGGATATCTGTGGAGGACATGGAACCCTGGTCATCCACAACACCGTTCATTTGCTGAGCGTCTGGGCGGACAGTGGGGGTCACTTTGGACTCGGAGTCCGAGTGCTGTTCGTGACCTAGTCAGGAAAAGTAAAACAAGTCTATTGCCAATCTTACAAAAAAGTTTACACACCCCTGGTGAAGTTCTACATTTTGTAAATATTCAATGAAAACGATGCCAACAAATACAAAAGCGTTGAGCGTTCTGACAGGCGAAGTGTGTCGTGTACCTCCTTCCACAGAACTTTCTCCCAAACCACTGTCGGGCTCTGCTTCCTCCTGAGCCTCTGATGCTTGTTCTGCGTCGACCTCCGAACGGCCCTCTTCTCTCTCGGAAACACTACCAACAGATTCCTCCATCTCTAAACCTTTACAGACACAAAACATTAACACTAACCGAAATAAATATTCATAATTACAACTACCATCTATGTATCAGTATTGGTGATCTTAGTTATCAGGGTAAATATGGACACAAGTGGTACCTGGTTGGGAATCGTCCGTCGTGCCATGTTCTCCATGTTCTAGTGTTCCCGAAATGGTCTTCAGCTCCTCTGGCTGGCCATTGACTGAGGTATTTGAAGGAGTTGGGGATGCCGAGGTAGAGCACAGAGGTGTGCCATTTGGCTCTGACGGTGTGGATGGACAAACTCGATCTGGTGTAGGGGAAGGGTTTCGGGGGACAGGGGAGGGTATCCGAGAAGTTGAGACAGGGTTCGGGACTTGAAGGCGCTGCCTTTCCTTTTCTGCTTCATGGGCTTCAAGAGCCTACAAGAGATACAAGTTGTTATAGTGTTAATATTTAAAAGGTCTGGTCTGTTTCACACTGTAAAAAATCTAAGCCAACACAGTTTACAGAAGAATATTTAAAAAGACTCAACAGTAACAACGATGCTTTAACGGTTCCCATCATCGTTCACCTTTATTCTGGAACTAATGAGACTGATTAATGAAGTTTTGCAAGAGGAATGTTTTCCCATCTTAGCCTGAAACAAGATCTCAGCTGCCCTACATACTAATATCTTCAATAGCATCAGATAGGAGGGTGAATTGCAGGCAGGCCAGCCAAGCGCACACACACACTGCGTCTACAAAGCCACACTGTTGCAGCACTTTTAGAGCGAGGCCTGACAATGCCTAGCTGAAACAACCATCGACTTCAAAGTCCTTCTAATACGTTCACAACACCTCGCCATTGTTTTTTAGATATAGAATACTTCCCTGGGAGCAGTTAGAGGTTAGGTGCCTTGCTCAAGGGCACTTCAGGTGTAAAGTCAATGGGCACTTCCGCTCTGGGAATCGAACCGGCAACCTACCAGGCCACGGCTGCATCAAGTCTATAAATTGACCACTGATGCAGCCATTACAGATGTTTAATTTCACATCTTTTGCTGATTTTGTTTAGAGAATCAATTTTGTCCTTTTGAGAGATTTAACATCGTTTTAAATCTGACCACAGGACAAATTTCCACTGCCTTTAAGTCCATCTGAGATGGCACAGAGAACTTAGTGCTGTTTAAGCATGCACCTTGTAAATCTTTGATAAATTTGTATTCTTAAACTTGGTGTTGGTGGTGTTCCTTGAACCCGACTTGTGTGTGGCCGACGCTTTGTTCAGTGCTTGGCTTGAGTGGTTTGGTTAAAATACAATCGAAGTGCGAACATGTGAAATAACGATCAATGTTTATACATTTGGCTTTATTTTTCTTAACTCAACGTGACTTTCTTTGACTCAGCGATTTCAGACCATGTGAACGCACCATTACTAAACAGAAATGCTATTCCACGATCCAAGAAGTTCTTTTTTTTTAGTTTTTAACTATTTTTCCAAATGTATTTATGTGTTTAACATTAAAATTTTATTATTTTCCATGATTTTAAATTAGCCTTAAAAAGGTTTCCCACACATCCTTATGTAAAATTCAAAAGTAGTTCTTATTTAGAGGCACTTTTAAACTGACCGCCTGGTTCTCCATGCGCGTGAAGATGACATTGAGCATCTGAGTCAGCGTGGCCTTGGCTGTCGTCTGGTTGATCAGGTTGCGGCTGGCCAGGTAGATGTTGTAACAGGTGCGCACAGTGAGCAGAATAGTTCCCTCGTGGATTTCTATGTGAGGGGACGTCACTGCTGTCAGGAGAGCCTGGAAAATAAGCATGATGGAACGAATAGGGTTAGAAGATAGACATCTGATATAGAAACATTGCGATTCACAGTGCGGATCACCTCTTAGCAGCAAACTTGGCACTCGGCAGGTGGAAACCTTCGATGTTAGATTAGCCAATAAATTATTAACAGGCTCTCTAAATATTGTACCACCTCTACAGTACAGAGAGCATGGTGGAGAGCTGCGACAATGTTCTTCTCCTGATTTATGGTTTCATATGTAAACACAAACTTGAACCAGACTGGTTCTCTTTACAACAATGAGCACTGGTAAAAAAAAAATATGGAGTGAAGGAAATGAACGAATATCTCTCACCTTGATAATTTGTAGCTGAACACCCTCATCAGTTTGCGGGCCTTGGAAACAGTTACAGACGGTCTCTACAAGACGATCGATCAACCTCTTCCCTGGTGCGCCGCTGTCCGGTGCATTTCCCGTGATGTGCCCATAAGCAATGAGTTTCTGTCATGAATCAGATCACACATGCGAAGGATGATGAGATAGATAGATAGATTCTCTCTCTCTCTCTCTCTCTCTCTCTCTCTCTCTCTCTCTATCTCTCTATCTATCTATCTATATATATACATTCTATACATGGTATTTCCCTTTGATACTAAAAGCTTTAAAACTGAAACTGTTCTGATACCATTCTATCATCACCTTTAGCTCATCCGAACCACATGGGCCAGCCTTCACTTCCCTCGGGCCCCCAGGACCCTCCTTACCAATGTTCCTTCTTTGGACCGCTTACGATAGATCCTGACCACTGCTGACCGTGAACACCTCCCAAGATCTGCTATTTTTCCTGCTTCTATTATATAAGTTTTGATGATAAAATGTTCTCTTGCTGTGTAATATTTCCCACCCAATAGTGCCGCGACTAAGAGATAATCAGTGTTATTGACAGTGGTTATGTCTTGTCGGTGTAACAGTAGTGTGTGTGTGTGTGTGTGTGTGTGTGAATGCACAGTACCTGTAAGCAGTCCAAAGACGTACTGACGATGCGTGGAGACTTGGACTGACATGCCAGCTCAAAAGGCAGCACATATTTGTCAGCTTCGATGTAGTTAGCTTTGGGTGGAACGACTGTACCGTCCCTAATAGATCGAGATATTAAAACAGAGCAGAGATAAATAAAACTACACTCGACACCAACAGTACATAATTATCTACGACACATTCCCGTTAATACGCTTCCGAAGAAACTCACTTACCTTTGATTTTCCAGCTCTAGCTTAATTTCATCTGCAAGATATGAAAAAAGTAACAAATAAAAACATTGTACCAGTAAAGAAGCAGGATTCTATGCCATGCACTTTATTACATTTATTAACTACTATCAACAGACAGGTACAATGAAACACATGTTTTCATATTATTGAGTCCGATTGCTCACTCTTTTGACCACTTGTGCAATCGGACACTAGGTGAGGGAGTTTCTGAAGCTCCCGTGCATATACAAGGAGAACAAGCAAAGTCTACATGGAAAGGACCCCAGGACCTTCTAGCTGTTAGGCGACAATGGTTCAATCCTAACCAACAATGCCCCCCGTGCAAGACCAGGTGATTCAATTCCATATACAGAATAATGTTCTTCAATATTCCACCTCAAATGTTAAGTTAAGCCTGTATGAAGAAGTCTGCATTCAGTCTGGATTCGGGAGGATTTATCTACAGCTTGGCTTGGCTCCAGAGTACATATAACAACTCTCAATATTTAATTTCAATTCAAATCAGAGTTTAACTTTCAATTTTTGTGTTCTGCTTTAGACTGTCTGTGTTTGATCAAAACGTCAAACCTTTTCACAACCGGTCTTGACGAACAAAGGTCTTTAATGAGACGGAGGACTATGTGCACAAGCTTGACGCTACAAATCCGGGATGGTGCTGTACAAACAGTCCCGCTGTGCTGATTTACCTGAACCAACAACCACCAGAGCCAAGGGGTTGAAAGAAAGATTGAGGGAAAAGTACAGGTCAGTGGACACAAGTCAACTCGTTTGTTCACAAGTGATATTTATCCTGATTGCTGAGCCTTAGGAGTCCTGGAAATGCCCGACCCCCCGTAGGCATTTTAAAATGGTGGTTTTGTTTTATTCCCATTAAGGGAATTTGAGAACATAGATCAGAGGTTGGATAAGGTCAGCAGGAAACAAGATCCTTCAAGTATCTATTAACTCAATTTACATGAGTACAGAGATAAGGTGGTTCAACCACTTTTTCTTAAAGAACAACTTGAACACGTTCTTCCAGAATTGTAGAAATTTGCAAACTTTCTACTCTACTGCAAACTCATTAAAGATGAAACTTGTTTTGCAAGACACTTAAAACACTTAGTGATGATGGTAAAGTTTTACAGCCTAAAGCGGTGTTATGTGACCGTGTAAGATCATCTACTAAACAATACAAAGTCCAAATTCAATGAGTAACACAGCTTTAAATAAAAAATGACCACTGTATTGAATGAGCACGTGTATGAAGTCATAAGCATCACGAAGACACATTTTGAATCGAAGACCAATGCACAAACTTGCATTCCAACAAATTAAAAATGTCAATCTAGTCAACTGCATTTATCTCAAACATATTAAGATTAGGTTGTTTGCAAGACATCTCAGCACTTAAACTTGTATAATCTAAACAGCATTGACCAGTCACATAGCGGAAGTTCAACTGGCGTTTATAACCACTTCATCTCTCATTAAATTAAGTTTGTTCAGCTCTGCACGAAGAAAAGAGAAAGGTGTCGTAACTAAACAAGTTGCACTAAAGAGTAAAACTTTCTGCACAAATTGATGTCAAGTGCGTCACAATTTCTGTTCACCGAGTATTCAGAATATATACGAGAAGATTCATGAATAGTAAAAAAATACAGGGCAGCTTTGACTGACCTACAAGGCAGCTTTGACTGACCTGAATCAGTTAATAACGGCAGATATATGATGCAGACTGGCACTTGGCTGATTGGGAATTAAGGAACTGAAAAAGATCTTTCGATGTCTCTCAAAACTCTTTAGACTGACTATGTGTTCATTATGGGCCCTCCCATACTCTATGTTAACATTGTTGTACTCTGTTTTTTTTTTCGTTCATCCTAGTGCCTAGTTAAAAATGCTTGTATTATATAAATATTTCATTTTTTAATGGGATGCTATGATCTTTTGCCTCGCCACCTTTGGCTTAACTGATTAAATTTTAACATACAGTCGTGAAAAAAAATAAGAGACCACTTCAAAATATAGAATATAACAGAATTCAAATATTCTATTGTAATTCTTACACTAGTTTTTAGAATAAACCAATACTGCTCATTTTCGTCAAACACACCCATAAATTGCAAAACTAAAAAAATTGAAGTAGTCTTTAATTTTTTCCATGACTGTATATTTTGGAAGATGGTTGTTCATTAACTGTAGTATTACTGTTGTAATTATTAGATGGACAGCACGGTGGCTTACAGGCAAGAAGGTCCTGGCTTCGATCTCCAGGTGGGACAATCCGGGTCCTTTCTGTGTGAAGTTTACATGTTCTCCCCCTGTCTGTGTGGGTTTCTCCTGGGTACACCGGTTTCCTCCCACAGTCCAAAACCATGCAGGCAGGACACTAAATACCATAGAAGCATAAACCGGGGCACAGTAGTGACTGTCCCAAGCCCGGATAAATAGGGAGGGTTGTACCAGCCAAGGCATCTGGTGGAAAAACTATATCAGATCAATGATAATCCCTAATGGGAGCAGTCGAAAGAATAAAAATATGTTTTAATAAATAGAAGTATTATTATATACACTATATTGAATACACAAATGAATAATTATACTAATTATAACGGATTAATCACTTCTAACTATAATGCAACCTTACTTTCAATTACGGCCCTATCAATATTAGCACACAATATAATAAATTAGTAATTATGTTTATTATAAAAGCAGTTTGTAGTATGCAAGCAGCCAGTGAATGAAGCACTCTGGCCGTTGTTGTGTACAGTGTGTCAGTGTAACAGTACGTGGTCATCCTGGATTGGTTACACACAGTTCAAATGCATTCACACCGAAGGGTTCGATACTGACCACGCGTATCGTGATGGATCATTACTCATGGTTTACGCATTAATAACTGGTAACGAAATGAGTGAATGTTTAACCAGAGCAAACAACAGATATGTTGACGTTAGCACGAAAGCTAACGGAGCTAGCATTCTCGTGCTACACGGTAGCGGTAGTGTCAGAATTAGCACAGCGGGTTAGCATTGTGCTAATGAAACAACAACACAGAAGGATGCGTTTAGCAGGTAAATAAGATGTCAGACAGCAGTGGCTTTGATACTGACTGGAAAGTGTGAGTGTCTGTTAGGCCCGGTCAGACCCTGATGATGTATTTACTGTTTACATATACACTGATAAATAAAGAGCAGTGTGTAATATAAGTGCAGGATCAGGATGCGCGTAGTGAGCTGGGATGTAAATAAACTGACTCACCTAGTGCTACCTGACAGGCCTTGCGCAGCTGGCTGTGTTGGCTCTTCTTCACCTCCTTATCCGCCAGGATTTTCTCCAGAGCCCGAGACACGAACATGCTCTTAGTGTTGGTGCTTTCGATGACACTGTGCCTGTTGTTCGACTCCAGCGCTTGTTCTTTCATTTCGGGTGTGGAAGTTCAGGCCGACATTGTGGCCTCGGTCGTGTCGCTGTTACAGGTGTCGCTTTACCTGGAGCCCAGACTGGGTCGGAGCGTCGGACGCTGCTGTCTCAGCACTGACTCGCCATGTTTGGTGACGCGTCGTGTCACCTGACCTGCACTCACTTTCAGGAAGGACGTCATAAAACGCCCCCTTATTCCCTACCTCAAGTGCACTACGCGGTTTTATAGAACTTCATGGATGCTCCAGATTAGTGCATTCGATTGCGTCTATAATTTTTTTTTCGTGTAATACATGCAACATTTAAACAAATTCACGGAAAGTCGGCAAAAGGAACGCAAGTCTTACCGAGCCTGATTGCGACAGTATTTTGCCTGTAGATGGCGCTTACTTCATTTACTGTTCAAAGAGAACTCGATCGGTCTTAACTCATTATTTTAGACACCTGTTAAAGCCACAGTTGGTCTGTTATCACCATCAAACACTTAAAGACACAATGAGGAATAAAAATGTTTTGGACACCCTTCTAATTCTTCACCAACTTCCATTGTCATTTGTATGAAATCCTAATATATATGTTTTTTATATCACTGAAAGTTTTTGAATTTGGGAAGTGGAATGGTTAGATTATGATAAGAACCGTAGAGAAATAATACAAATATTTATAACGGCTTCCAGAGGAAAAACAGTTCAACAGAATAGATTGTTCACGAATGACCCTTTACTAGTTAGACTAGCTGTGTGATGTCAATACTTAGCCTAGCAAACTAGTTCACAGCTGAACCCCAAATAATACGTAACCATTAATATTATTATACATGATTTACAATACGGACTTGTACATTGTGTGGAGTACACTAACAATACAAAAAATAAAACAGCTGTGAGTGGCTTCTTACCCAGATAGCAGAGGGATGTTAAT
>JAYDZG010000020.1:13192324-13210637 GCA_034509265.1 Microcambeva bendego
TTCAGTGTCTCCAATTAACCTGGTAGCATGTCTTTAGACTGTGGGAGGAAACCGGGGTACCCGGGGAAAACCCACGCGGACACGGGGAGAACATGCAAACTCCACACAGAAAGGACCGAGATCGCCCCACCCGGGGATCAAACTCAGGGCCTTCTTGCCACCGTGCCACCCTACATAAAATTAACCATCATCAAATATCACACACTTTACTTTGGGGTTGGTCTCCCTTTGCTTCTGTGATTGTAATCTTCTAAGAAGGTTTGCCATTAGATTGTTGGAAACGAGTTCAAGAATTTTAATTTAGTTAGAATAACCATCACAAAGTCGTGTTCAGTCAACATTCCAATTTATTCCAGATGTTCGGTGGGGTTGCTCTGGATAATTTTAAGTTCCCTCAAACCAATGCTTATTGCATGAGGCATTATTATGCATAACATAGTTAAGACTGAGTATAACATTAAGTTCAGTCTTTACTGGGCTCAAACCATCGAAATAGCTCCACACCAAACATCACAGTGTGCAGGCATCAAACAAAACCAGATTTAAGAATGACATTATTTCTTGCAATACCAAACTCCTTTTAGTAGTACTTAATGTGTGCTTGAAAACACTTCAGCCAATGTTTGCCTTTGTGCATGCCAGTCCTTGGAATGTGGGTAGTTGTTCAGTCATGAACCTGGTGAGCTTGCTGGCTAGTTGATTAGAAACACCATACTCAATAGTGAACATTCGTTGTACTTTAGGTAACACTATGGTTTCCCTCATGACAGGTTATATTGGCATCTTCTTACCTACAAACAGGTCATAAAGTTTATTAACAATACCAAGTGAGTACATATGTCATAGTGATAAACCCTCACCGCTGTTTCCAGGACCGGGATCACAACCAGTGTAAGCTCAAGCAACTATTAATGGTAATAAATAATAATAAAATAAATATATACAATCATTCACACAGTTGTAAATTTCTAAACTTTATTTCATTTTATAGACTATGAATACATGTGCACCTATGTCTTTATATAGTATTTACGTTTAAAACAGTTCAATTATGCAATACAAATGTACAAATCAGAGAGTATGAAAATACTGGTCATTTTAGTACAAATCTATACCTTAGGATTCTTCTAGAAAGCACAATAATCATTGCTCATCATTAAGAACAATAATAATCGAGTGGACACGAGTTTAAAAGCCTATTACGCGGTGGTCTCCGATTTATACAGGGTTTTTCACAGCATGAAAACATTATGTTAAAATCTTTATTTATATTTTAATCATTTAAGTCTATACATCTCGCTAAAATGAACGACCGTGATCTCGTTTGATTCCTTAATCTGTAGACATCGACTTTTGTGACACAAAAAATTAAACAAATGTGAAATGTACCATATATAATAAGACATAAAAGAAGTAGAGTTATGATCCCAAAGTTGTGTAGTGGTTAGCATGAACGTTATTTGTTCTATTCTTTAAAAAGAACATCCTGGAAGAACTGCCCTAAATGATAGTTACTCCAAACTACAGTATACGTACCATGGCAAATTGATTAAAGTGACTAAATTAGAGGAGAGTGAATTACAGATATCCAGTGTTTTTAGATGCTAAGGTATTTTGGAGATAAATAAAGATCAAGAAACACTTTTATAAGTAATCAAGGCTCAACAGTTCTGCAGAACGAAAGTGAAATTCAAACTTTAGATATTATACAGTATATTAATATGTCTGAGCCATTTGGAATGTCCATTTACAACACACACAGGTGTACCTCTAAGCCAAAGATGTTTTTGAAAAGGAAGCTGCTAAAATTGAACAGGAATGGCCAGGTTTAGTCATTTAAAATCAGAAATTCGCAATTGGGCTTTGAAAAAAACTGCATGGATTTAAAAGCAATAATAAAAAACTAACCAATAAAACCCCAACCTGCTGATTCATGCCACAGTAGTGATTCAAAACATTTGGTGGAAATGCTCAGTGCTTTGTTTCTAATGAGGCATAATGAAGGGAGAATTTGAGAGTAGTGGTCAGTTCGAGTGAAGTTTAATGGAAGATGATGCAACAAGACTAAGACTAACTAGGTAAAATAGTTCTGTGACTCGATTTAGATGGTAAGGCACACGAGGCAAGGATTTTCTTCCTCATTGCTCTTAAGTCTGAACAACATATTTAATAAACATAACTTTTGCTTAAAGCCAGTGTTTTCCACACCATATCTGCCTGGATTTTGAAGAATGAATTTGTATTTTCAACAAAAGCATTAAATTGTACAATAGTTTGTTATAGCTTTTGCACAATTCACCTATTATTAGAATTTGGATGAAGATAATCAATACAAAGAAAACCAAGATAGTGCAGACTTGTATAGCAATCGTATACAGATACCCCTGGTCAAAGGACAAAAGGGGTAAAATCAGTTTCCTTGCTCAAGGGCCTAACAGTGACAACCTTAGTGTAGCAGGGCTTACAACAGAGACCTTGCAATTGCTAGTCCTATACCCTAACCACAAAGCTTTACCTGCCCTATGGCTGCCATATATATGTAATGTTGTATGTGTTGACCTGACACACAGTCAGAATTCCAGTTTATTTCATTCATTGTCTTTAACCCCTTATTAGGGTTGGGTGGGGGTGCTGGAGCCTATCCCAGCTCTTCAACGTGCACAAGGCACATAGCAAAACCCCGGATGGGGCGCCAGTCCATCGCCGGTACCTACAGGACAATTCAGTGTCTCCAGTCCCAGTTTATCTCATTAGTCTTCATGTTGTTTGAGGTCAGAGCTTTGTGTAGGCCGGCAGAGTTTCTCCACACCAGACTGGTCAAACCAGTTCTTTATGGATCTCGCTTTCGAAACAGGGGAACGGTTATGCTGGGCTAAGTACCAGCGATTTCCAAAACTGTTGCCACAGCACTGAAAACATGCAGGTAAATATTTTACATCATTACTAAATATGCTGAATGTTCTGCTGTTAGATAACATGTTTGCATATGTATCCATTCAAATAACTGACTTCAGTGCTTTCTTCCCTTTCTTTGTCCAGGTAAGCCATTATCCACACATGATCTTCATGTCACACATTTCAGCTTTGGGTTTCTGTCTCACATTACACATTAAATTTCTATTCAATGGCAGGTAAACACGCATGTATGAAATAGGCATTAGATTTATTCCCATTGAGCGTACAACATCACACACGCTGATTTATTGCAGTGTTTAAAGCTAAGAAATGTGGTATGGTTAAAGACTGGGATTGTTAAAAAATCCAATAATTTCCCACTGATCAAACATGAAGGTGGAGACAGGAATGGATAAAGTTCAGGTATAAGTGGTTTTCGTGGGAGGTGTCTTTGTCAGGCGTATCGTTATTAGATAAGCAGTGGTCAAACAACACAGGCCTTCAATTCACTGCCCTACAGGCTCAACAGTGACAAACAGCAGGTTAGAAAGTATGTTAAGGCTCGCAACGGGAAAACGATTATAATAGAAATAAAAATAGATTTTTGCTTTGTAAATAGTAGGTCATACAGAACACTCTTCACTCATGAATCTACATGTCAGAGTGTGCAGTATAAAGTGAGTCTGATCAGTACCCTGTATAACGGCGTCAGTTAATTAGTTACCGGTTATTGCATTGGTCTTGGAATAAAGAAAATTAAAACCACAGTTAGAAGCCGCCAAGCAGGAGAAAGCCAACGCTGTTAGTGTTAATAGTTAAAAGCAGCTATAAAATACACACATCTTTATTTATTCAAGTTCCTGCCAGTGATTAAAAGCATTATAATTTATCACAATCGTTCAGTAGAGTTCTAAAGTGACCTTGCTCTTCTCTAGCAAATCTGCATCCAGAAGTAATTCCGCCTTTTATTTTCTCCCCAGATGTTTGCGGTCTTGAAGTAAATCAGAATTTCACTGCGTCCAGATTGACTCAATTATTTATTCGTGTTTATTTATTCGTGTTCAGACGCCTTTATCCAAAGCTAATTACATTACAGTTACAGTCCACAGTGTGGGGAATTGAGGGTTAAGGGCCTTGCTCAAGGGCCCGACCGCAGCAACCAGGTAGTGGTGGGACCTGAACCAGCGACCTTCTGATTACTAGCCCAGCACCTTAACTACTCGACTACATCTGCGACATGTCAACTTTGTTTAACTCATGCCACAGTCTTGCAAGTAAAGAGCAAAATGGAACTCCAGACTAAAATAGTAACCTGACATATCTAAGAAAATGTAATACTTAAGGCCTTAAATTCATTAAAAGCATAATTAAAGTGTCCTGCAACAACTACTGAATAACAAGACTAAAATACTAACCATCTAACCATAACCATAATTGTTTTTCAGTTAAATTACCGCTTTACCATGATCACGGTCGCCAAGGTAGACAGGGCGCCAATGCTTCAACCACCATAGCCAATCAGTGAAAACTTCATCTGGTCACACCATCTCCTGGGCTGGTTTAAGCAGTGATGGCCTATAGATAAATATGTACAGTGTTTCGAACCAGGCCAGTGGGGAATGCCCTAAACCTCGTCAAAGGTTCACTAGAACACCTTTTCTAATTCCGTATGGTCAAAATAAATGGCGCTTTACTTCCGGAAGCTTCCACTTCAGCTCTACAGTTTTAAAAAAGTCTTCATACGCCAAAAAGCTGACAAGCATTCGATTAAGTGTTCAGCAGAATGTTCATTTACAAAGGAATCATCTAAGAGAGACGGTTAAAAACTTAATCAGGAATTAAACATCATTTGAACTAGTGTAGTGTACAAAAAGGCTTCAACACTCCTAATATATCAACAGCAGATTGTCATAGCTGATTTTGTGCAATCGATCACTATTTTAAAGTAATCATTATCCAACTGATGAGTATTATTTTTGTGCTCCCAGTCTTGAAGGAATCACTGTGTGGGATCCTGCGGTGTGTATAGTGTGGAGTAAGTGCTGTACGTGTGATGTAGCTTCCAGAGACGATTCTTCAGGTCGCTCCTGTTCGGGATATGACTTGGTAATCTACTGAAGTCCTTTTTCATCCTATGGCACATGATAGCGTTGGCGTGTGAGCATCCGCCTGTTTAATGACAAGTTTTCCTGCATGTCCACATTATATGTCGTGCGAGTGCTACAGTGTTATCACGGTTCCATCTTCTTCCAAGCTCGGTCTCTCCACACCCTTTAGCGAACCCATACTGGGGCTGCTCATTATGGCACAGTTGGAGGGTCGCAGGTCAAAATGGGGCTCGTACCTGGGCAGAGAGGGCATGCTGAAACTGGCGGAAGCCGGCGTTCCTGGTAATAGGCTGGTATCTCCACCAGTCTCGATCACCATGTCCTCGTCGTCCTCTTCGCTCTCGATTTCATCCTGCCCGAAGTTCTGGATCATGTGCGGCACGGACACCACAGCTCCGGGAGTGGCGTAGCTGTAATAGCTGGCCCCGCTGTCCGAGGACCGCCCCGAGCTGCCCGACGCTGCTCCGCCGTTGTTATGGTGGCGCACCACGTTGTTGCGCTGGTTAGCCGGCTTGACGGTGATGATGAGGTTGTGGCTGTTGGCGATCATCATGTCTGTGACCTGGTCCAGAGACTTGCCGGCCACCTCGATGCCGTTCACCTCCAGCACCTCGTCGTTGACGGCCAGCAGGCCCGTGCTTTCGGCCAGGCCGCCGAGGACCAGGCGCGAGATGAAGATGCCGGGCGCTTTCTCCAGGCCCTGCGGCGTGACCCGGACGCTCGAGCCGTCGCGGATGTAGAAACCGAGTGGCTTTTCTTGTCCGTGCTTGTAGAGGCGCACGCGCCGGTGGGTCTCAGGTAGGACATCCACGTCGATGATCGAGGAGACCGGGCGGAAATCGCGGGGCAGGCTAATGACGACTGCGGGTTTTTTCCTGCTTGCGTCCGGACGTAGGAGGACTGTGGAAAGGGGAGTCTTCTTACGAGTCAGTGTGTCTGTACAGAATGCTGAGTAGTCGGCCTCCTCTGCAGAAAGAACAAAGCAGAAGAAATGCGTGAGATTAAGTAACGTAAGGTTATACAGAGTTAAGGTTATTAGAACCCCTGCTAACTTGTGGTTAAAGGTTTGTGGACTCGAGTCTTTTCCCCCTTGGAACCTAACTAATAATAGTTCATGGAAACCCACAATTTCGTGAAATCACGAAAATCCTCCACATTTTTAATGTTTTTTTTCCCTTTCATGCCAATGTATAAGTCTTAATGTGTTTTCAAAAATGAAGTATTAAGAACACTACTTTTAAGTATGAATAATGCTGGCTGGTTGGTGGCATCTGCACAACAGATGAGGAATAGTGCTGACCGGGGTGTGGCTCTCTGTGCACTGAGCTGATCCGTATGTGAATTACTGAGCTATCAATACAACCTTGCATTTTTTAGCTGATGTAAAAATTCAATAAAGTAAAAATATGTTTGAAAACATGAGGATTTTTATTATGGGAATATCATCATATACACTGCACCATCCCAGTTACTGTGTGACTGACCCTACATTCCAATTCGCATTAGAATCCTAAGCCCCATTTTATCACTGTAAAACAGCCCGGTGGGGAATCTCATGATGAAAAATGTCTGCATGGTTAGTTTCCTTTAAACCCAGTCCAATAATCCTTTCTACCTCTTTTTTCTACATTCAGAGGGACTCCCACCTTCTTACTCGTTTCCTCAATCGTCAACCACTCCCAAATTCCTTCAAGGCTTACTCAGGTTTCACCTTTTTCACAAGTCACATTCAGGATTAAAGTTCTAGAATGGGTGGTTGTTGAGTCGATAACGTATGAATATAACAAAAACAACATCAGAACAAATCAGTAAAAGGAAACCAAGAGCAGGAAAGTGAAGGTATGGGTAGATAGCATGGGAAAATAAACTTAAATAAAGAATAACAACAAGTGTACTATCACTACTGGGGAAAAGCATTGGTAATGGTTAAACTCAGCCTCTAATGATTAAGCTGAAATCGTGGTAAGTGTATCCTGACAACTGTCCCACACTCCAGCGTGGGAAAAGGTCTTACAAGTTGTAATAGCATTTCTTGAATTAGCCACAAAAACATTATTGAGGCTGGGCTTTGATGTTCGAAGAAGGTCTGGCTTAGTCACTCTTTATTCCAGTGGCGTTCAGGCCACTTGAGTTATGCTACACTATCTTCATCAAACCCCGCCAAGCCTTTGCTTTGTGCACAGGAAAAGTCTTGCTGGAAAAGACTTAAAATTGCCATACACCTTTTGCAACACGGGTCTAATATATGCCAAAATGGATGAGGTTCTAATAAGGTTAGGCTTTGTCAGTATTTATTCCAGTGGTGTCCGGTGGGGTTGAGATCAAGAATTTGTTCAGGCTACTGGAGTCCCGCTTCACCTTGAGTTTGTGGACCATCCCAATCTGCAAAGCTGGAAGCATTTTTATGTTAGTCGGAAACCCCTGAACTCCTCATACGAGAACAATTCTGGGCACCTGATTGGGCACAATTCAGCATAGAAGACCCACTCGCAAGTTCTGCCCTCCCAGCTGCTGGGCTGTTCGGCCGCCTTTCTCCAAAGACACAGCCAATCAGATCTGTCTAGACACATGACTGGCCAGTTGAATCGCTTAAGATATTCATGTAATAAAAGATGTTTGTCTACACTGTCAAGCTAGGTCAGTTATAACCTAGTTGTTCAGGTACAGGTTGCCACTGTTGGGCCTTGAGCAAGGCCCTCATCCTTAAATTGCTTAGACAAGCTTCTGTCACAGACCTCTAAGTTGCTTTGGATAAAATCGTCTGCTAAATGCTAAAAATGAAGATCCCGCTCAACTGATTTGGGTATAAATCCATCCTGGCAGATCCCATACGGATGGGATATTTCACCAAGATTATGTGACACATCACACAGATAAAAATATCTTCCATTGGCTGGAAGAGCAACACCAAGACTTCCAAGTACTACCATGGCCCCCTAATTCTCCAGATCTGAACCCAATTGGGCATCTGTGGGACTCTATGGATCCTCTTGTAAGAACCTTCTAGCAGGTGTTGGGTGCACTGCAGTCAGCAGGACTCCAACTACCTGTGACAATCTACCAGGACGTTATTGAGTCATTTGAGTCAGTCTAGCTGCTGTCTGTGCTGCACACGGTGGTTCCTCTGGATATTAGCTGGATAATATACATTAAATGTAACTAAGGAAATCTGTGTGCTCGAATGTTTTGGATTCTGAGTGAATTCTGTTAGGAGGTAAGACAGCAGTTTCTCATCCAACGTCGGTGCAGTTCATTCGTTCCGTGCTGGAGCCTAAATGTAGCCGAATTACATGCACAAAGAAAGGATTGTTTGCTGAGAGCAAAGGTTTTCCTTTCAAGCCCTAGGAGATAAAAGAGAACTGCCTAGACATTGTCTGTATTTAACCTAGATCAATTATGGCATGAACCAGTTGCCATCTAAGTTTCAGAAATCTTGCCGACATAATGATAAATGTTTGTCTTCTTTTCAATTTGGTCTGATTAATACCACGATAAATAAAAATGCTTACACTAGCTGTGAGTGTGTAATCCTCTTCCAAGACCCCCTGTCTGATTAAGGATTACCATACACCCCATAAAACAATCTGCGACTGCTTCTTATCAACTGCCAAAGTCGGGGGTAATGTGTAGACTCAAGGTAGGCACTATGCTCCATCCGACTTAACTAGGCTACGACTTAAAATGTCTTAAAACTTTTATATTTTGGTTAGAAATGATTAAGGGGGGGGAGGAGTACAAGAGAGCTTAGAGTCCAGATTTAGCATAATCTGATTTAAGCTTAAAGAAGCTTTAAAGGGAAGAATATATGACATAAGTGGTGCATCAGTGGCTACATGCTCAACCAAAACCTTTTTTAAATTTTATTATGTTTTAACCTGCACAAGGTGAATTCATATGCGGATCAGTTTCAAGTACAGAAAGCCACACCATGATCAACTCATTATCCAGCAGATGTCGTAACAGCATCAGTTATGAGGAATCCTGGTGTGGCTCCAACCCAGTATCAACAACAGCCAATCGTTGTTCATGTAGCTGCCCAGGGTGGTAGGTAGCAGTGTTGCTTCATGACAAGAAGGTCCTGAGTTCAATCCCCAGGTGGGACGGTCCGGGTCCTTTCTATGTGGAGTTTGCATGTTCTATCTATGTCTGCATGGGTTTACACCAGGTGCTCCAGTTGTCTCCCACAGTCCAAAAACATGCAAGTGAGGAAACTCGGAGATACTAAATTGTCCATGTGTTTGATGTGAACTTGTGTTATGAATATCTACTGTATTCCTGTCATGAATATAAGCAAAGTGTAAAACATGACATTAAAATCCTAATAAACAAATTAGCTGCTCAGAGCTGAGATTCCAATTCAAACAGATTTGTTGCTGATGGCATTAAAATGGTATGACTAAGAAAACACATCACAACTTAATGTGAATCACAAAAAAGTCTTATGATTTGTTTAATAATTCCTAATAAATAGGGGGAAACTTTTTATAATAAATAAATAATTTTTTTCATATAAATTTGAATGCTATAAAGCATATGTGGAAATAGTAGAAAGAGAAAACATGCACTAACTCCATTTTAATCTCCGTGGTTTTGGTTACGATGCCTGAACGTCATGTTTGCATAAACCTTTAGCCATGTGCTACGTTGATGCAAAATGACCCACCCTTATGTATGCCATATAGTAATGTACACATGCTAATATATGTACACAAAATACACATCTCAGCTCCCGAGAGGCTTCTCATAATGAAGTGCTGGTCCCTCTTTGTGTAACCTGAAGCCCTCACCACGGAAACCAATCCAGTCATCACTATGTCTCATTACAAACATAACAGAGTCGTCTGTTTGATGACTAGTGCACAGCCCAAGCAGTTGAAAAAGCCATTTGGAGAAGAATGGATAATGCAGCAGTGTAACTACGATCCTGCTGCTTTTAATGTGAAAGAAAATTTATCCAATTGTCTTTCCTTCAATGGTGTAGAATGCCCAACTATTATTAAATCACCCGCCTATATACTGTTCTGTTCTCAAACATCAAGCCTTTAAAAAGTGTGTGTCAAGATATCTGGCTACAGCCGTGATGAAACCATATGGTTACCGCCAAGCTAGAGGCAGTTTAATGGATGTGGCTAAGTCTGAACAATAATGCTTTTGGTCATCGCTGTGTAACGAGTCTTGAGTCTGATTATATCTTAGACCAGCTCTATGCTTTGAATCAGTCAATGGTGTCCAGTTTCTGGCGGGAAGTAATGCAGACTTGTTCTGATCTGCATGACCTGTTCAGTGCATCACTAATCTCCCGACTTCCCGTCTGAAGGGCCGATGAAGCAGCTTCTGATCGGTGATTCGCCAACAGAAGCCGTGTGTGTGTGTACAGACGAATATGGCTTCGCGTAAGTGAAATTCGATCTGAGTGTTACTTCTGCTATCATCTTATGCCAAGTCCTTTTAAGTTAGGTGCTTGTTTAAGAGCCTCCGTTCATTCAGGTTCAAGCACGACACTAATCAATATTTCTTTAAAAAGCCAGCATGAAATCATCTACGGTGTTAAACCACTGGTGGAAAAAGAGATCAGGGTGTTTTGGTGTGAAACATGATACAGTGGATTCAGAATGCACCGACCAGGCATAACATTATGACCACTGACAGTGAACTGTAGGTGAACTGAAAGAAGAATTGCAATAGATGACTAAGTCAGAGCATCTCCTAACCTGTAGCTCCTGTTACACGTTCCCGGTCTGCAGTGGTCAGTATATATCAAAAGCAGTCCAGGGAGAGAACAGTGGTAAACCGACAACAGGGTCATGGGTGACCAAAGCTCATTGATGCACGTGGGAAAGTCTGGAGTGATGCTGAAGTGATGCTGTGGTGATTTCTGAAGAAGTTAATATTGGTTCTTATAGAAAAGTGTCAGAACAATAATTTCAACCATAATATGCCGGAACAATATTTGGAGTGTTTAAATTATAGGACTCACGGTTGTAGGGGTACATTCCATTTTATTGCTGTTATACACTTGTAGCTCTGGTGTACATAGCTCTAAATGTATATATTAAACAGATGGTACTAGTTTTATGGAATGTATTTGTGTATTTAATGTCTGTTGTCTTACTTTTAAAGAGGTGTTTGATGATGAGGAATTCCAGTGACCGTTGCAAAGCCCTGACCTTCCCCCATTAAACATCATGGGGTCATTCTGAAAACTGTTTGGGAAACTCTGCATGACCCTCCAAGGCAGCGTTAGCTTAGTTGTTAAGGTAATCATTCTGATTATTATCTGCCAGGTTGCCCTTTAAGAAAGGTCCTTAACCCTAAATTGCTTTCAGTGTATGCTTCTAACTGCCAAAATTTGTCATATGTTCAAGTTTCTCCACAAATTGTAGTTGTAGTTTAAGTCAAGTCACTGAAGAATACTTAAGAGACTTGTCCCAAAGCCGGCCCAATGTCATTTTGACAGTTGAAAGGTGGACTGTAGCCACAGATTAGTTGTTCATGTTCAAGAGAGAATATCCTTAAGGTTTTTTCTGTAAATCCACCCTTTAGATCTCCCAGTTCCTGCTGTAGAAAAGCACTCCCACACCAGGCTCCTTTATCATAAGCATGGTATTAACCAGGTTTTTCCCACCAGATAAAGTGCTTGCTGTTCTGCCCTAGACAGTAAAAGTCTGTCAAAGGCTTATTACTCAGAAGTTGCCATGAAGTCCTAATTTATGAAATGCTATAAAGATCTAACCAGTATAACAAGACCGGTTTTAGAATGACTGTTGGGTTTCTAACCTCTTTAGGAAGGTTCCAGTCTATGGTCATGTGGTCAGGGAACATATTGTCTCATATCCTTGCTCTGACCTAGACTCAGGCACAGATATCACCAATGGTTCTATTGTGTTCATGGTTTGGTTCATATACTTGCAATGTAGAGTAAATTAAATTAAATTAAATTAGAACTAAACTCAGGTGTGTCTCTTTAATTGAAATTGCAATGGAAAGTTACATAATAGACACTCAAGAATAGTTTCAAGAATAATAAAGGTAAAAAGATCTGACACAGTTTGGTCCCAATGTTGGCAAAGTATTTGAATACTTTGGTGAAAAACATTGTTTTAAATACTTCAATGTATTTTTTTTCTTTTTCTCCAGATTTAGCACATTCACAGTTTGACGCAATTGTGTTATGCTTCATCTCTACTAATGCTGACCACCAGTCCTGATTAAGGAGAACAAGACCCCCTTCCCGACATGTGTCCAGTAGACGACTGCATTTTTTTTCCTGCAGAAAGTGAGTTCATATGTGGATCAGCTTTGAGAACGGATAACTACACCTTGGTCCTTATTATTTCTCAACTGCCATAAGAGTCCCTGTCTGGTTCTCACCCTGCATAAAAACAGCTAATGTTTGTTTATGTAGGTGCCCAGCCTGGCCAGATGGCAGAGCTGAGTTTCAAACTGGTAAAGCTCTGGTATGCATTTTGATATTTTTTTGAAATATTATGTTCACACTTTGTCATTATCAATGAACAAGTATAGACTGGTGGGTAAAAGTGGCACTTGCATCGATTACAAATCAAAACCCAGCGTGAAAAAGGTCACCGGGTCTGAATACTTTGTGAATCAGCTCTACACTGACCCATTTATAACCGCGAGAAGATTGGTGACTGTGGATCTCTCATGAATAGCTGTGTGTCTGCCTGTTACAGCCTGAGACACGGCCTCGCCTCATCCAATATTCAGCAGCTCGGTGGCAGGCCGTATGACAGATGTGATTCCTCGTGTGTTGGTTTGATGAATGGCTCGATTCAAGGCTTTCTATGTGAAGCTGCTCCACAGCGGTGCGTTCTCTATCTAACCAGGCGGAGAACTGAATGTAACGTGGCCTCGCTGTAAGGCCTCATAGTGATCATTGCTGGAAGGCCTTCTGTTTTTTCTCCCACGTGGTGAGTGTGTGCCACTGTGTTCCAGTTACGGAGTGATGGAGGGAGGCCATAATGAGGGCTTATTAAAGACTGAAGGAAAAAAAGAAGTCGGGTGAAAAGAGGGGAGGGCTGAATTATCTTTTCAGTCGGGGAAATTTCCCGAAGTGTTGCTATTTTCATCCCACTACCTTGATGCCACTGTCTGGATAGTGTAAGCTTTAGAATAGCAGAAGAACATGGCAGTGTCAGCCAATGAGCACCATACTGATAATGATTATTGATTATTTATAATGATTATGCATTAAGATATTTATTGTAATATCTGGATTTGCCCTGTTTTCAAAGCTTTAAATCCGTTTCCCAACCTTTTTTAGTCCTCGACCCTCTTTTTCAGTGGCCAAGCAGACTGTGACCCTTGCTAGAGCTACATTAGGATTTATTATTGATAAATCCTGAAAAGGTCTTAGAGTTTTTTTTAGCCTATTAGGTCTTATACAACTAAACTTAAACAAATTCAGAGTTCAGAAACAAATATTAAACTGTACCAAAGGTAATAAAAAGCTCATCAGAAATCACTGTAATTAAATAATATTAAATAAAATATTTATCTGAATTATCTCATTCTAAAATATTCTCCATTGGTGTTCATTTCCAAGACGGCGTATACAATTTAAATTTACAAGCAATTGTTAGTTCTGACTTTCGATGGATCTTTTGCTGGTCTGGTGATTTGTGTTTTTCTTTTTAAAGTTCTTAGGTGCATATTCCATAAGCTCAAACCGGCATCGGCGGCATCCATACTCTCTCCTGCGCTCTGAATGAAAGTGGTGCGTTACGAAAGGACATTAAGAGATTAAATAAGAATACGTGTCATATTACAAAGTACTTTTTATGATTAAATGATTTTAAAATTAATTACTTTAAAATAAGTTATGAATCAATTCTTGGACTAAAATTAAATACTGGGCGGACACAAGCTCTAAATATCAACAAACAGAAACAGCTGATGAGCATCACCTAAAATACTAAGAATATTAATACTGGATCACAACAACTCAAAATAGTTACATGTACTTACAGAACACTAAGTTTATCAATCATTTTTAAAAATATATATATTTTAATAACCTTGCATAAGGTTTCTGTTTTTACAGTGACCACCATTCACGTCCCCATGCTGCACTTTTAAAGGGAGGACCATTAGTAGGACACGCTCACTGCCAGACTTTAGGGGGCCGAAAACACAAAGCGAGTCCTAATCTCATTTTAAGTGGGAACGTGTTTGTGTGTGTGTTTAATAAAAGCAAGTGTGGGAGGATATGGATGGATGACTCCTTCCTTTCTGTTTCTTGTAACTGCATCGGTTCTAAATTTGCTGATCGCGGTCATCTTTGCCCTGTTTGTTCTCTCTCTGCTCCACTCCTGCACTGTCCCCGTTTCCTATATTATGCTCCAATTTATTCTCCTGTAGGGTTGCTGTAGCAGTTTTGATGCGTTATCAGTAGGGACACTCTGAAATTGTATTAGATTTCAGGGAGAGGATGAGGACGATAAACTTTCAAGAATATTTTATCACTAAGGTACCTAAGCAATGACCTGTCTGGTGACGCACTGCTTATATACTCATGGCTTTGTGAGGCATGATAACAAGTCTCTGCATCAGTGAAAGAAACAGTAACTGTAAATGTTCTTGTACAAAAACATTATAAGACTGTGTGTGTGTGTGTGTGTGTGTGTGTGTGTATATACACACTGAGTCAAAAAAGAGACCTCTAAACTTTTGCTCATAACTTTCACAAATGTTAATCGATGTTCGTTTTTTTTTCACCATTAAATATAAAACTGTGTTTCATTTCTGTCCCAACCATTTTACTTATTTATTATTTTTGGCTAGCATGGCAGATATTTATGTTTTTAAGATATTTATGTTTGTAACCAATTAAGGTTTGATGGGTTTTACCACTGAAAAAAAAAACAAAGTTTAACATTTAAGATCTACCAGTCGATCACAGGGCATCTTCTCACCTTATTCTAACAAATCATTGTGATTAACAGGACATGTCCAATATACAGTAAAGACAGAATGACCTCAGATTCTAACCGACACCTTTACTCACAACTTTTTCATTTTATCAACGATTATTTGTGCTTTGATCACCGTGCAACCGCGGAAAAGTGTGCAGCAGTCTAACTGAACTTGCTCAGAAATACAGTATTCAAAGATCTCCACGATTAAAAAGCTTAATGAAACAATATAGATGTGCAACATTGCGCTAGTGCTGCTGTGATTCTATCAACTGCTGAATCGACCTAATATAACTTGGTTCATGCACGTAATGCAAGTAGGGCTGAAGAAAATCATATGAAGGGTTACATGAATGGGGTCGTTGTGGAAGTAATAAAAAAGAAATACTTATTAACGAAGTTTCTAACATTTGATTTGCCGGGTTGGTTAATTATCAACGTGTTCAGACTAAATCATCACAATCTTCTTTCCTTACTTTTTAGCTTCCACTACAGTTTGGCCTGTTGTCTCTGTCCTCTCGGCATGATCTGTGCCTTGCTCTCATGTGTCTGACCTGCTGTCCTGTTTAATCCAGCCTGTGAGGGTGATCAGAGGCTGGCCGCATTCCAACCAGCGCAACCCCCTCCTCTTACCCCTTTGTCCTCATTTTCCTCATTCCCCCTTCATACAACACTTGCCTCCATGCAATTAGTCTTGTGGGGCCAGACATGCTCTTGTAGTAACAATAAATACCCGAGGAAAATCTTGCCTATAAACAGTGTTCACCATTTCAGCTGAACAGCAATTGTGATGTGTGATTGGTCTTCCAGACCTGAGCCACACGGCGGTATGGTTTGAGGAACGTTTTCATGACATTCTCTGGGCCGAAGCCTCCACGTTGAAGACACTCTCAACCGATTTGAGTATGAAGCCATCCTTGCAGATCATTTTCATCCATACATGCTGATAAGTCTTTCCTTGGGTGAACAAGATCTTCCAGAAACACGACGCGACACATCACATGGCTAAAGATGTCTGACATTTGTTGAAAGTGAATGATCAAGAATTCCAAGTCCTACCCTGCCCCCGCATCCAATGTCCCAGGCTTGAACCCGATTGAGAAGAAGTGGAACTGCCTCAATTATCATGTTCGCTCTGTGGATCCTCCACCACACACCGTCCAACAGTAAAATGCACGGCAGTCATTATGGCTCCAGATACCTCTGACCTTACTCAGTCACTCCAGAGTTTTTTTTTTTTTAGAAACCTTCAACTGAATGATATTTACTAGCCAAGGTTGAGCTCTGTGTATGCTCAAAATGTCTCACAGTAAAAACACCTTCCAAGTTACTTTCCTTTTTTCTACTAATCTTTGAAATATTTGGCTTTCTTTAATCAGGCCCTCAAGTCTTTCTACTTTTCTCATTACACACATCCAGAGGCATGATGACATAAGACATTTCTCTCGCTGCAGATCGCTGCGTAAATGTCTTCACTCTGACACTGGAATTTCTCACTCTTAGTTTCTCACTCCTGTCCGGTTCGAGTAAAGACAGATTAAGTGCCGGTACTCACCGAAATGGAACATCTGGACGGAAAAGTAAACAAACGTTCTGGTTTTACACAGAAAGCCGATTGCATTGCATCAAATTCGTGGAATGGAGAAGCCCTTCCGAATGTCCGATGTTGTTCAAGAATACGAAACTGAACCCAACACTCCTTAAAAATGTAATGAGATAAAATTAAAAACTAGATTTGTGTCCAGGACAGATGTTTAGATTTTTGGAATGGCCATGACATGAAAGATATTTTGACATGGTCTGGATTGTTTTCAGACAATTAATTGATTCATTCTGGGTGCACAGGTGGTGTGGCGGCCAAAAAGGATAGCTTAAGTTTGAATCTTCTGAAAGTTTGCTGCCTCTACTGGCTGATCAAAGGTATCAGCCATGATGAACACTCCCTCCGACATGTGTGTGGTTCTGCCAGCCTTTTTTCACTCTCACAAGGTGAGTATGGAGACACACCCTGATCCCCTTCAATCGGCCATCAGTTATGAGGTCTCGACTGGCACCCCCTTTGAACAACATCCAAACGTTGTTCGTGTAGGTTCTCAATGTCAGCTCTGCTGTGCTAGCGTGTGATTGGACAGAAAATGGAAAATCCACACACAGAATTTTAAAAAGTTTAAAAATACTGAACTTAATTCCAATCCATGACCCACAACAAGCAACTTTTAACATGAAATTTTAAAGCATATAGACATTTCACAAAGTAAACACAAACTGTATGTTGTGGCTTGGGTAAACTAAAGGCTTGTTTAGACATGGAGCTTAGTTAGCTTTAAATTTAACCTTATATTTAATAGTTGGCTTTAGGAAGATGTGTTAAGCTTATATCCTTCTTTACGTCTGCTCCAACTCCACACTCTTTACACTAAATTATTTTCTAGAACAGGGTCGGCTTAAGTTTTCAGTAATTCAAAACATTTATTCAAAAATCTAAAGGGATTCCAAGGTGTCCTGATTATGTATTATGAAAAGTGTTGGACTGACCTCACGATATCCATCATGAAATAAACAAAGCAGCACAAGCAGGTCTGTGAATGTGCACTAAAATGTTGTAGAATGTGATCTTTTCCTTACTAAACAAGGTTCCACTGTTCGAGCGTGCAGTGTAATATGAAACGTTTCTGCTTTACCAAGAAATGACAGATGACTGCATGAATGTGATGAAACATGAGATAAGAGACGGAGAGGAAATAAAGCAGAGGTAATGCTGGATTATTTCACTAGATCAGCAGAAGAGCAGGAGGAAAGTAATGAGGGATGGATTGAGGAGAACATTTCCTCGACTCATTACAACATCTATTCATTACTGAGGATGGTTGTAGGCTTTACAGGAGTGTTTACCCATTTTGAGTTGTTTACACTAGGGTAACAAACATCACTCCATCGCAAAACCACACAAAATTGTGGACGCTATGAAGAAAACATTCTATAGGTCCGTAAATGTGGTATCTACAGAATAAATTTGGGTGTTTTGGGTCAAATTAAACTAATCAAACTCTTTATTTAATGAAATGAAAATGCTTTATAATTTGGTTTGGATATATGTTGTGTCTGGTTTGTTGAGAACAATAAAATAAGTCTTATATTGTTTAATAACCTGAGAAGAAGGCTGGAAATGCTGCTTAGTAAGGTACCCTAAATTTGAGGTAGTGAGTTGTGCCGCCTTGTCCCATAGGTTAAAATGGCATGAGGCCAACTGTGTTAGCTTAGTCAGTAAAAACCTACATCATGATGATTATCTAATTATTCGCAGCCGACTCTCGGTCACTTGATGGATCATCGATCCATAAAGTATTTCGGCAATGATAGTGGAGTAGTTTGCCA
>JAYDZG010000020.1:13311215-13325869 GCA_034509265.1 Microcambeva bendego
ATATAATTAACTGATATAACTCTCTGGGATACACAATACACCACCTCACAGGGGCATTAGCTGTAATTAATTCTCTGAGGTGAATGGGACACAAGATTAACTGACCTAAAGAATGTCCTTTGTGTTCTCGAGTACCTGCAGTACGTTCTGACGTTTAGCTTCAGTGGACCCGTGCAGTTTCTCAAACTAATTGCAGGATGGCACGGACCTCCTAAGGACTGCAGTAACACTAATGAAAAGCAAATTTTCCATCCTTCCGACAGCGCTCTGCAGCTAATCAGGTGTTGCTACCCTGTCTGCTACGCGGTCTGCTACACCGCTTGAATATTGTGACGCTGATTAATATGCAAATAAGAAACGATGTAATTAGACTATCCTCCAGTTTTGAAGAACTTCACATATATGGATGTAAACATTCACACGCTAAACTGCAAGGAATTTAATTAAATCCTTGAAGAATCTGTGAAATGAAATATTTTTATAAGGGCCAGTAATAATTCTGATATTGTGTCGGAATGTTAAGAGGCTGTTAAGACTTAAAGGGTGCCGAGAGACAAATTTCGTGCCATTCAGAAACACCAGAAATAAAAATAGCAAAGAGCACTCAGCCCTTATTTAATAACTCCTAAACGGGGGGAAGTTCTTTTCACGTACCAGAATCAGTAACACACATGATTAGGGCCCTACTTAATTCACAGTCATAAAAATCGCATCGCAGACTGTGAAATGAGCTATTTCTCAAATTTTAACATTTTTAATTTGTGTAGAGTTCAAGCATGTCTGGTTTCCTGGTTAATTTGCAATCCTACGGCAATTCAGTTGGCGATTGCTCACCAACATGTTGTTAGTCCCAGCAAACTGCTGGTAATGTCCTGGTAAGATAAGATGGGTTCCAGGACAAGCTTTGTCATGTGTAGTCCATGTATCGGTGGCCCAGAGCATTTCTGACACCATATTACGTGAGTGGTCCTGATGTTTTGGCACATCTGTGTACACCGATGTGGAAAGTAATCAATTACATATTCTGCGTAGTTTAATTGTGTATTTGTTTACAAACTGTAATTAATTGTGTTTTGTACTAAGAATTGTAATCCACCACATTTTAAACAACATCTGTTACGAGATTTGTAGACTAGTAACTTTACTCGTCCTTCATCAAAGTAATGTTGATTTTACTAGAGTATTATTTTACTACTCTTTCCATCTCCGAGTGAACATACTTGCAATAAATAGTTAATACACTTATCATCATATGCATATTATGGAATATCTGCTAATTTAAATAATCAAGCTTAATTTGACTTTGAAAATTTCTGATCAGCACGTATTCATTTTATTTCTGATAAGCTGCAAATGCGAATTTGTATGTGTAGCAATTTAAACAGTGCTTTCTGAAAGAGATACTGCAGTGTGGATGGGAGACTTACCTAGAATGTAGATCTTGTTGCCATGCAGGAAAGAAAATGCTCCATAGCGAGGAGTGGGCATGGAGGCCAAGGGCAACCACTGATCTTTCACCGGTTCATACACCCTCACCAGAGCCTGAGGACTCGTATCAGCCCCCATACCACCCAGTGCATACAACTTTTCATCTGAAAAATAGATGTAAAGAGACACAAGGAACAAATTATGAGTTTTGCTTCACGTCTGAGCACAATCTCTTTCCAGATAAAAGATAAATGACAGATGACGGGGTGGATATGCGTCACTGTAGACAATAAAGTGAGTGTTTTTGCTCGCTCTGCATTCTGGGGAGATGTCTCAAGAGATATTTTAAACCTTTTGATATGTGTGGTAGGTACGGATGTCATCACATCGCATTCATACAGGATTTATTCTACACTGTTGTGAGAAATCAATAAATACGTAAAAAAGTTAAATATTTTAACTTTTACACAAATGTTGACACTGTCAGCTTTTATTAGGGCAGGTGGGAGATATTAGCTGCGGTTAATATCTTACAAACAGATTAGCATTAAATGGTAAAATGAGCAAAAGTGTATATGTAAAATCACTGAAGATTGGATGAAGATTAGATTGATTAAATTTCCAAAACTATTGTTAATAGTGTGAAATGCAATAAAAACAAAACAATTTAAAGATCCATTTTTATCCATTATATATTAGATCAATATTAGATAATTGCATTAATTTCAGTACTTTAAACTGTTTCTGTTTAGAAAAATAAAAACTGCTTTTACTAAATTCTTGGAGTTAAAATGTAATGTGATGTCCTCTAAGTTAGGTGATGAAATAAGACTTAAACATTTATCACAACATTTATCATATTAAGCCAGGAGTTAGGAGTGTTACAATAGTGTCGAGTAGACATAATGACAACTTTGATGATTTAATCAATAAAGTTAGCACAATGAGGGGGCTGGCCTGGATTAAAGTTAGTTTAATAACATTGCTGGATAAGCCTCTTTCAGCACGTTTCACTTATCAGGCTCCGCTGCTGTATCCAGTACTCCAGGCCCAAGCTCATCTCAGATAAACCAAGGATAAAATAAGCATATAAATATCTACACTGACCAGGCATAACATTGTGACCACTGGCAGTGAAGTGAACAACACTGATTATTTCTGTATAATGACACCTGTTAGTGGACATGATATATTAGAGAGCAATTGAACATTTTATCCATGAGTTAGAAGCAAGAAACATGTGATGGCTAGATGACTGGGTCAGTGATTCTCCAAAACCACAGCTCTTGTGTGGTGTTCTGATCAGTATCTATCAAACTTGTTCCAAGGAAGGAACAGAGGTGAACCAGTGACAGGATCATGATCGGCCAAGTCTCATTGATGCAAGTGGGGAGCGAAGGCTGGCTTGTGTGGTCCGATCCAACAGACAAGCAACTGTATCTCGAATCCCTGAAGAAGGTGTCAGAATACACAGTGCATCAAAAGGGGTACCAACACAAAATGTTTCCATTCATTGTAAAGCTGGTATGATAAGTTGACATCAGGGCTCTGAGCAGACCTTCATTAAACCATGGCATTTGTTTTTTGCAGGCATGTAATTAATTTATATTAATTTATGTTATATAACTGTGTGAGGTTATTATATTCAATGTGTGAAGCTAACACACCTGAACTCACACTTCCAGTAACAGGATGTGTCCACATATATTTTGCCATGTAATGTATGTATGCCTGTTAGTGTGATTGTATGTCTGTGTTTTGGAGAACATGCTGAAAAGTGACATTTAAAATGAATACAATGTGGAAACTAGAGCTCTGCACTACTGCATTGGTCCTTCATATTATATACACATCCACACCCACACAGCAGCGGTAGCAGTTATCGCTGACTCAGGTGTGTGCTCTGTGCTGGAACAGTGGTCTACAGTCATAGCATAGCAGAAAAGAAATGAGCCAATAGGAACTCAGGACTGTTAGAAATGAATCTAGATCTAGTCAGATTGTTGATACTAGCCTCTGCTTGTACTAGTAACCCCCTACAACATGTGTAATAGACAAGCAAATAGTGAACATAATGAGGTAAGTGGGTATATAATGAGTACATAAAAGTAGATTTAGCATTTAATAATAATTCGTTTTTATTTATTAGGATTTCATGTCATGGTCCACCTAAGAATCAAACCCAGGACCCCCTTGCTGTAAGTTGACAGTGCTACCCACTGAGCCACCCTGCCACCCATATTTAGCAATGTATGTGTCTGCATTTTTGTCATTTAGCAGCTCTTTTACAGAAAGTATTCTGCAGTAATCATTTCTCCAATATTGATTAAGTGGACAACAGTCCAAGGATACTTGGAACTTAACATGTTACTTGAACTGTAATTCAAATTTAGACTTTTTTCAATATGTTTTAATCCAGTCAGAATAAGCCTTTATGCCTACAGATTTCATAAAGAGATTCCTCTAATTAAATCATGCAGTGCAGCATGTGATTACTGTAAAACAGCCTGTTTGTTATGATGGTTATGATCCCATTAAAGAGCGAAATGACAGCTATTAAGAGATCCAAACATGGAAGAGTAATAAAAGTCAGTAAAATAATTCAGTAATAAAATATATTACCAAATTACCATCAAACTGTTATGTAGTCATCAAACAAATCATAAAGCAGGATGCATACATTTTGTCACAGGGTGTAAATCACTTAATCATAATCATATCATATACTAGAGCTGCAATTCCACAAACATATGATTAAAGTGCTTAGATTGAAGGCTGAGGGCTCAAATAACATTGCACTGTAGTCTTCACTTTTGCTTTGGGGTTTTCCAGACCAGTGGGTCGATGATTTTATTATTATATTTAATGATTTTCCTGCAGCATAGAACAACACCAGCCTTGTGATAAAGTATTTCTACAACTTTTAATGATAATCCAAAAGTATTTTAATAAATACACATTGAAACATTGATTCTTTACAAGTATATAATTAATATAATAATCTTAACATCAGACAAACTGCAAATGCATTCCACACCAGCACTTGGTCTGCCTACAGTGCCTGGCAAAAGTACACCCCTCCCTTTTTTTGTTACATCACAACCTGAAATTAAAATGGATTGTTTGAGGGTTTGCATTATTTAATTTACAGAACATGCCAACAACTTTTTTATTGTGAAGCAAACAACACAAAGGACAAAATAACAGAAAACGTCAGTGTACATAACTATTCACACCCCTAAAGTCAGTACTTTGAAAAGCAACCTTTTGTGGCAATTACAGCTGCAAGTCTCAGTGTTCAATCAAAGGGGGTGAATACTTTTGCAAGGCACTGTATTTTAACTTGACTTCAAGTTCATTTATGTATTCATTGTATGTTTGACCAAGGTTCCGGTTATTTTACCAAAAGGCCGAAAACCTTCTAGCCAGGTCCATCACAGTCCAGACACAGAAAAACACACTGTAGAAACCCACAATGCACCCACCAAGTATAAGCCATTTAATCAAACCCAAGCCATTTTCACTGCCACATCACTACCAATGGCTCTATTGTGGCACCCTTAACCTCACAATAAAACTTTAAATGTAATACCACTGACAGTGACTGTGACTTATCTATTATTCCTCCATGATGTACGTGTTAAAGTCGACAAAAGTAACATAAGGGTTCAAAACAATATACCTCAAGAGTATTTTTTTACATTCTGCACTTATGGTGCAGTTTCTTAGACTGCACATTTTAGTAACCCATATTTATGATCTTAGTGCCTATGGGCCACAGAGAAATTCCTTGCTGAAAACTAAACAAACTGTAAAAAGCCATGTTATACCCCACTGATCTGCGTAATCTCAGTGGGAACATGAAAATCTTCACAAATAAATCTAGTAAATACATGGTCGAATGTTATTAAAGCCGGGCTCTGAGAAAAGAAACGAATTACTTTACCGGCGCAGGCTCTCCCACAAGCATCATCAAGTACCTCGACAGGCTCTACCTTATGGCTGAGAAGACATCTAACAGCAGTGCTCTATCATAATAAGGTGATAGTGGATTGGCATTCAATAATAACACAGGAAATGCTGCAGAGTTTTGGGAATGAAACTTCAGCCTCACAGCAGTAGTCTTGGTGTTAGAATCTTGTTCAGCAGTTCTACTCAGCTTTCGGAATCCTCTAGAATCCCTTTATGCCCTAAACCCAAAATATCCTCCACTATCAACCCCCACCCCATTTCATCCCTACTGGGGTCTGTCACCGGCACGCTGTACAACCCAATCACACACAGTCACATTCAATTAAACCCTTGACTTTGATCTCTATTCGTCTCTCTTTTTTTAGGCCCAGCCACACTTTATTAGGAAATTACTTTACAGTGGTGGGCGAAATGGCCAAACTGTTATCACAATAAATGTTAATATTGATCAATATGGTCTGCACCGTTCAGATTCTTGTATTTCTCTGTGTTTACCGTAATGGTGCCCTACAATCTAAACTGTTATACCTAAACAGCTTTAGATCTGACTTTAGTTAAAAAAATTTTTTTGTTAAAACGCTATCAAAACTTATGGAAATATAAAGAAAAAACTGCTCATTTCAAATAAAATCAATTCTGTTGCATTACACTAAAGTCCTAAAGGTTGAATGGGCAATCATGTATATTTTTGGAGCCGACATTCTCCACAATACTAATAAACATAACATCTTTAGCCATTTAATAACCGTTGTTGTTATATCAAGTTACATCACACCACGACTGACTGTTGCTCTAAAGAGTTCATTGCTTAATGGCCGATTAATGTTAGGAATAAACGGGGAGGGGGTGGACATAAGCTATCTCTGCTGCAGTCTGAATGAAATCAGTGTGTTTGCAATAATATGCATTAAGGGTTTATGAAATGACGTTCTTTGGAACACTGGTATAAAATCAGATGGCCTTCTCTTCTGCTTTCGGGTTTCTCTACATTATGTATTCTCCCTTAGCTTGTTTAAGTTGTTCCTTTTTTGTGCGTTTCAGCATGCAGCCTGATTAGCTGTTGTGCTGGCTTTACAACAGACCTACTTGCTGTGCCATCAGGCTGCTTTCTGACAGCACTAGTGAGGAAAAAATATCAAATCAAATATGCCTGAGCTTATGATCATAAAAGTAGCTGATACTAAACACATATTCTGTGTATAGCGAGTGGGATTTGTGCCTATTCAGCTAAACATTTAAGAGGTATGTTACATAGAAACGTAATCATTTTGCTATCATTATAATCTCTCCCATTGCTGTCATAATGCTGCACGAGACCAATCAACCCTGTGATGACAACTAAGCTGTAATGATCTAAATCAAGATGTAATCAGAGAAAAATAGATTAGTACCAAACCTGAAATCAATTGCTTGAGATGACGAGACTTTGGATGATGAGACACTAGATGATGAGACATTTTCTCACTTCAGCATAGCATTGATTATTCAAACTTAATATCATCAAAACGTGAGATGTGCAAAATGCAGGAAAAGAAAAATAGTTTTTAATCCTATCACATTGTCATTTAACTGATGAAGCAACAAAGAAAGAACTATATTGTACTTTTAAAATGTAAATGCTAGCAGAATATCCCAATTTCATGCAGGCACCAGATTCTTAACGCGTCTTTATTAACAAACTTTATTGAAGCTGATTAAAAAAATGCAACACATTTGAATCAACAAATCAAGAAAAAGTACTAACTTATGGACATAGTATAGATACATATACAGACACCATCTCTGAGCAGTGTTTTCTGTGTGTCTGTACAGAGATCTAAAACCTACGCCTTAGCAGTGTTTGCCTTGCCATTTTATTCTCACTCGACTCTGTTGTGCATTGATCCTGATCAATATCCATTAGCATTATTGTGTTGAATGCTGGATGCAAAGGCTTCTGAAAGGGGAATGTGAAACAGCATCGATAAAGTTTGAAGGACATGACTATGAAAGACCAGAGGCAGACCATAGTAAAGACCAAAACAAGTGATTGACATAAAAATCAACACTCTTAAGCGAAACAAGAGAATGCTGAAGCATATTTACCCTGTGTTTACTACCAAAAATTCAACACAGCTAAATGGATAAGCAACATAGATAATACAACTTAGGATAATACATTTATTTGCTCATTAGAACAGAAAAAGGCTTTTTTTCAGCCTTGCACAAACCTCGTTATATATTTTAACCTAATAATATTAAATACATCCCCAAGCATTCCCATGAACACAGACAAATTATTTTGAAGAAAAAAACCTTCCAAACAAGCAAATGAACATAAGTAGGGAGTGAATAACAAGGGTAACTGGACATTAACCAAACTAATGTGTACAATTTGCAGTATTTTATTTAAAAAATCCTTTGTAAAATCACTACCCTTTGATTTCAGAATCTTCGAAAGGACCCAGAGTAGCTGATTTTAAGACAAAATCTTATTTGTATAATATGAGGGCAAAAACAAATCTGTAAGCATATCTAAGATGACCTAAAAAATTAAACAAAAACAAACTGAACTAATTTATTTAGTAATTAGTCAGGGTTTAAGGTAAATGTATCCCTGTGAATTTTTAAGTATTAATCTGTATTTAGAAATATTTTAAAACCAATGCACCATGTGGTTATTGGTTAGTGTGATTTAACAGTACTAGATTAATTCAAATTTGCACCGATTTTCTGCCCTTGCACTTGTATTGCAGACAGATTGTTCAATATCTCATTACCCATACACACCCTATCCTGCTGGTACAGCAAAACAATGGTATAGATTAATTCTGGTAATACTGCTCAAAAGTGTAGACTAAGCAACACAGGCTCTAAAATCACATTAAATAAGAGAAACAAGAGAAAAATGTTTAGGGAAGTCTGCTGCTATATAATTGAGAGAACAGTAGTCGATGTTAACAGCTAGCGATTGTTGGAACATTAAGCAAGGTTAATAGATTTTACTAAACTGCAATTTTAAAACAATTTGGAAAACGGCAATTTTAAAATTTTGACAAAAGTAAAATACACAGTAAAGTCATAATCAATATGAATGTTTTATTAAACAACAACATATTTGATTGTCTGACTCAGTAACAACAAAATAAACTATAAAGAATGCTTTATTTGTCATATAAATGGGTACCATACAATTCAGACAATTGGAGGGGTCAGCTATTGTACAGCACCCTGGATCAGAGAGGGTTAAGAGCCTTCCTCAAGAACCCATCTGCAGTGGCCAGTGGTTAAAGGGCAGAGTTTATAGCTTTTAGTTAATAGTTCAAATCTCTAGCCACTAGGCTACCACTGACCCAGTATAGAGTTTTCCAGTTCTGTCATAAATATTTAACAGGGATTAAACATAAATCTGTACAGACACGGTTTGATGAATTTGGTGGAACTCCAGTGACCTGTGGAGAGCACTGACATCAATGCCAATAAACAGCTTTGGGATAAGTTAAGTAATCGATTGTAAGTCAGTTTTTTCTTGTCCAACAACATTGCCTGAATCATTTTGTTGGTGAATAGGCAAACCATTCTCAAATATATAAAAAGGCAAACAAAAAGGAATGTCTTGCAGTATTAGATCATGGGTGACTTGATTGACAGACCCATAAATTTAGTTCTCTGCCCAAAATAAAAACTCCCAAAGGTAAAAGTTCAAGCATCAGTCCATGATCTAAAGCTAAAGCACAATTAGGTTATGCAAAAAGCAAGCAACCAAACTATAAGAGCAAGTCCATTTCGTGTCAACCCACACAATATTAAATCTAGATTGGCCTAGTTAACGTTCTTTAAAATGGTGTGTCACAACCTTAAACCGGTCGTTCATCCTCAAAAGCTACCAATATGCCTGAATAAAAGCAATTCTGCAATGAAGAGTGGGTTTAAATTGCTCTTCGGCAATTTGAAAGTCTAATCTTAAGATGTTAGATGTGTTTGGTTGCAGTTGTTTGCAATTGAAACCCTTTACTGTGACAAATATGGAAAATTAGAGGAAATCAGGAAGGCAAGAGATATTTTTAACACCACTGCACATACTGACAGTTTCTTTATCGTTGCTCACCTTGGAGTCTAATTCGATTTCCTCTGAAGCGGACCTTTTGACACACGGCTTTCAACAAAAACTGCTCTAATAATATTGAAAATATTGACTCCGATGATTGAACGAGTCTTAACCTGACATGTTCAAGTACAATGTGTATAAGTGTGTGATGTTTGGGGCTGTGAGAGGACCACTGAGCAATATTACAAATGTAAACTGACAAGCCGAAGACAAACAGCAGCAGCCAGGAGTTGAATGCATGTACACAGACATGGGTTGACAATTTATCTGCTGTTTACTACACAATCGTTCACATTTACTGTGTCCTTTTATCAGATTGTTTGGAAATGTTCTTGCTATTTTATGTTCTCTAATAAACCAGACATGCCCAGAAATACATGACCTAGATTAATCAGTGGAAATTTCTCTAAGACTGCAAGTGAATCTTAGCTTCCCCTAAAATGTCAAAAATCAAATGGTCAAATATGTAGTTGTGTTAACATTTCATTGACTACAAATGTGTTAAAACACATTCATCTCGAAGACAAGTTCATTACAAATCAGCTACTTTTTACAAATAGACTGACTCAATGTTGTTACCTTCTCATACACTCCTGCAGCCTCAGTACATTTGCCTGTAGAAGCTGAGCATCTATTCACTTCAACAGGACTACATGGCAGGTTTTTTCATTGCTTCATGGTCATTGGATAAATGCCACATTTTTGTCCCTAACCCCGATGCTGAGTGTCGGGGACAATCGACCTGTGGGCATATCTGGACGCGGAGATTCAGCAAGATGATTGGAGGATCAGTCAAAAGGCTGAATACAATTTTGATTGACAGCTAATTTGAGACCTACACTGTCACTTAATCACTGTGAGTGAAGTAAAACTGCCACCCATTTCTCTGCATTTTCTTGGTGAAATTTCTTCCTATTGATCATTGGTAATAAAACACAGTCATAGTATCGCCAACTTGGTAAGATAGGACCACTGGCCATTTTTTTATAAGGAATGGAAGGCAGAATTTATGTATAAATAAATTGACAAATTTAATGATGCAAGCTGACAATGTTACAGGAAATAAGGACAGTGAATGTTCTGCCGTTTTGTTTTTAAGTTTCTTTAGCAAACCATTAGGTAGCTGCGAGCTGCTTGTAGTGGCAATACTACAGATGTCATGACACATCTGATTAATTACAGTGAGAGGTGAGGGAATGCAGTAGAAAAAGAGCAGATTGAAGACTCTTCAATTTCTACAAGATTTTCGAGGGTGTCTTTGTTTTTTTGCACATTCATCTAAAAGAGCATTTGTGAGGTCACACTGATGTTGGAATAAAAGGACAAGTACTTAATCCAGAATCTTAACCACTAGGTTGCAACAAATAATTACTGCTACTACCCATTTTACCATGGTTCCACCCAGTTAACTAGTAAATCTAAATCTCAGAACTCAAGCACAAATCAATAAATAAATAAATATACAGACTAAACAAGTGAAACAAGACTTTTTATTGCAGAATTTTCGCAAAAAAAAACCCCAAAACATGAAAGGTATTGATATCCAGACTAGTCAAAACAAAAAGAGAGACAGGTGTGCATGGTGTACAGATCAAAGATGTTTTTGAGAAAGAAAAACACCAGACAATACATGCAGTGCTAAAATTACACGCACTTGAAGAAGTGTTTCACTAAATGCTTAAAAGAAAAAAGAAAATACATGTTTAATAATGTTTTAATGTGGATTATTGAAAACGTGTTTAATTTCGTCTTTGACTTGTAAAGTCTCTTGAACGTGTATCTACCTGAGGACAAAAAGATTTCAAATGATTTGGCTGATTAACTTGACTGTATTGTGAATTTAAACACAATAGATTTGATGGCCGCAACACAAAAGGACAGCCAAAAAAAAAAGAAATACTGTTTGAAAACATTCAACAATGTTGGAATTGTCAGTAAAATAATTTTTTAAAAAATATATAGATCTATATCTATATGTAGATAATATTAGCATCTATCTATTAGCGTCTATTCAACTAATCAGGGTTCTTACACAGCTTAGACCCCACCCACATATTCTTAGTTCCGGTCTCTAGCAGACATGGCTGTTGGAGAAATTTTATGTTTAATCTTTCTTATGTTTATTATGCTTGCTTGCTAAATGTGTAATATTTAGTCCATCATACCTGGTTGATACATTGATAGCTATTAAATGATATTAAGCGATGTAAGCGAGTAATGACCTTTGGGTACATTGTTACATAGAAAGTCATGACCCTAGTACTTTGGAGGTGTGAAGTAACGAAAAGGAAACATCTCCAGCTGTGGGGTCATAGGTGCCTATCTTAAAATTGGTTCAATTGTTCACGGTGAGTTCTTTGACAACGTTTAAAGTTTGTATTTTGCATTGATAATATGTTTCTCGAGAAATAAATCCTTGTAACTTACTTTTAACCGACCCAGGTTCCAACTACTGTGTGTTGCGGGCACTGGCAATTAAGCCCACTATATGGTGCAAAACAAGGAAGTTCAGAATATCAGTGCTTGTGTGCTAACAGAATATCTCTTTGCGCCACCTGGGCACCTACATACATCAATTCTATGCAACGGCACTGTGGATGTATTTTGGGATTGTGGAATGACATGCTCTGAGTTCTTTCCAGAGAAGTCTTGGGTCTTTTAATAAGACAGTGGCAAGCCTGACTTCAAAGACTCAAAAGGCATGTGCTTGACTGGTCTGTCAGTATTCATGATCTGTCTTCTATAGAAAATATACAGTGCGTCAAGAAGAGGAGAATCAGACAATCATGCTATAAAGTGCAAATATTTCACTCTGAAAGCTGCACCAGTTAGCATCCTTAGTTGCCAAAGAACTAAAAATGATATAAAAATACAAAAGAATGTAACTCAATTACATTGGTCCTTAAAAACCAAGAAATCAAGAAAATGAGCAAATTAAAGATTGTTTTAATTTTTGTATTTTATCAAACGTCCCAGCTTTTTTAAAAATTGGGTTTGTACATTGTTTAGAAATTGTTGACATTTGTCTGCATTACACAATCAAGAAAATTTTACATCACTGTGGCATTTAATGGCATGTAACGCTGAAATTAAAATCACATTTAAATATATCATTTCACTAAAGAAATTAGTTTAGTGCTTCTAAACCAGTAATGATCTCCTTGGTTATTAAAATAAATTCAAAAGTCAAGTATTTAGTTTGTAAAAATCCCCCAAAAGCCATGTGATCCTTGTAAGCTTGTAGGGCTAGAGCTTATATGGGTGTACTAGATACTGTACATGCCTAAATCGTCTCATTTCAAAAGCCAGACAAAACCTCTATCTCACCACTTCTAATCCTGCATATACTCACAGTTCCTGTGCACTGACCCGAACACCATGAGAAACACTGAAGAGGAATTCAGGCTAATCAGAGCTTTGATTAACTCATTTTGGTTGCATACAGGAGGGATCATGAAGCTAGTACAGCAGAAAAAAAAACAGATGGCTTCTAAAGCTCATAGCAGATCAGCATATTTAATTTCCCAGTGGTGGCACATGTGGACTCACGGGAGTAGAATAAAAAAGACATCAAAAATAAAATCTCAAAGGCTGAAATGAAGAAACACACTGTGGAGTTAAATTTCAATATTCAATGTGAATATTTATTATTTCACACTGATGTCAGACAAGGGAACTAAAGATGTAAATGAATTCCAAGCAAAGTATTGTAACTTTATTTTAAAATATATTTTGATACCAGAATCATGTTAAAACTCCTTGATTTTACAACCATTTGTCAAATGGAACAATTGTTCAAGCAAATAGAAAAAGTTTGATGCAACTATAGATGTAGAAAAAATGTTGGGATAAAAGTAGGACTCAAAGTTCAACCAAATAATATTTTTTCTTTTTAATTAAAAACTCCCATATTTAAAACTAAAGAATCCCAAACCAGCTCTGATCTATAATTCCACCTCCACCAGTTTTGACAGTTATTACTATTGTCACGAGCTGTGGCATCAGCCAAACCCAAAGGTCAGGTCCAAACCATTTAACTACTAGGCCACAACCATCAGAGTGCAATTTGTCAGTCAGGAAAATCCATTTTCACTTCATTTAAGTCCAACAGTGTAATTTAAACCCCTTTGGCTCTGTTGTACAGCGCCAAATGTGTCTTTTGATGAGGAGTTGACTTGAATTGAGCCATGTGGGTGTAGTGCATTCTTTAAAATTGAAATAGATATTTGAAAATGATGCAAATTGTACAATAACCATGTTTGCCCAATGTCTTTGTCACTAGATTCAGTACTACTACAGTAATGCTTTAATCATACCTGTTTTATTTACTGTTCTACATAACTGACACACAGACACCCCATGCTCTTAAAAATAATACTGGAAATGAATGGTTTCTGTGTGAGTCTATTGGGGGTTATTGTGATGATGGTGGTGTTAGAGGTGGCATAGATCAACCTCTCCAGCTGCATGAATCAGCAAAGACTAGATAAAAGCCTTAGTGCTCTTTGATTAAGTTGGCAGCTCATTAGGTGAAAAGAGTTCCCCAATGAAAAGGTTAAAGCTATTAAAATGCCCATTGAGCTCACTGCTCATTTAAAATGACAGAGTTTCTAGTTCGGCTTGCTTTGTGTCAGGCACAAAGACTGAAGGCCAGGAGAGCTTTGTTAAAGCTGAGTGAAGTAAGGAGCGTATGGTTGCGTATTTCGCAGGTCTAATCTAACTTTCAAATTTGCATCAATCAAAGGCATAATCTTTAACAAAAAAGCAGCTATTTAAAATTTCCATTTTTTATTTCATAAAAAAGTTTTTAAAAGTTAAATGTTATTCAAGTAAACACAGTTGTACTTTTGTTGAGATATCTGTCTTATTACACTTGGTTTATTCAGCATTTTTCAAATAATTTATTTACTTTCAAATGAACAATGAATAGGAGCTTTGGTCAGCACTTGGCTTTAGTGGTGTGGTAATATGAGACAAATCTGTATTAAACCTGGAGGATCAAATCTGGCGCTGTACAAGTAGTGAGAAAAGGAATTCCTAAAAATATATGCAGTTTCATAGGACCATGGAATGTATTATATGGGGTCGTTAGTCCATCACAGGTACCTACAGGACAATTCAGTGTCTCCAATCAACCTGGTAGCATGTCTTTGGACTGTGGGAGGAA
>JAYDZG010000020.1:13330012-13349173 GCA_034509265.1 Microcambeva bendego
TATATATATACACAAACACAATGTACTAGCTCTTTTCATTCAGGTCTACACTGAGATGTGATTTGAAAATAGCTGCTTCAGCACTAAAAGTGATGCCAGCTGCACAAAATGCCAATGGGAAAAACAAAAATGATAATATGTTCTTCAAAGCACAGCTGCAATATTTGTGTGTTGGCAGGCTGTGATGCTCGATTTGAAAAGCCTTACACATGTAGAGAATGTCTGTGACATCACAGAAACCCCCCGGCAGAGCTCAGCTCTGGCAGTACACAGTGTCACCAGGCTGTAGGTAAATTTGGAAACACTCAGAGAAAGCTTAAAGGTTTAATCAGTGTGTGGTCACAAGCCGATGTCTGTATGTATACTTTTGCATCTTTTGCAAGAGTGGCCATGTTCTTATTTCTCATTTGCAGGTCTTTGGTCTGTGAGAGGAAACTGGACCAGTCCCAGGAAAGGACAAGTTCACCTTGGAATCATGGAGGAAACTCATGGAGGTTCTTCTAGCTGTGAGGCAACAGTGCAACCCATTGAGCCACCATTTACACCATACTTTAAACTATTCTTGTGAAGTAATACGACCCAAAATCAGAAAAAGTCGGAACAGGCAGTCAGTATCCATACCCTCTTCTTCCACAGCCATACCTTTGTAATGTGTGCAGCATGTGATTTTGCATGTTTTGTTAAAAATGCATGGGCGACCCAGAAAAAGATGAAGGCGTCATCTGTTAGTCTACGATCTCAATGGATTTCTGGATTAATGCAGCATCAAAACATTTTATACAGTTACAAATAAGAATCTGGATGGTACTTTTCGTATTTGGTCCAGCAAAGAATAAGTCTGGAATGCTGATTAATCAGACCACAACACAAATTTCCACTGTGTGATGGTCTATCCTAGATGCCTCCAAGCCCAGAGAAGTTGACTCTGCTTCTGGACATGGTTAGGATAAGTCTTCTTTTTGCACAGTGAAGCTGGCCCATTTGATAAAATCAGCTACTGTAGCGGAAGAGGTAATCAAATTTCTTCCAATCTTTCATTGAGGTACATTGTTTTTAAACATTTCAATAATTATCTCACACATTTGTTGACAAACTGGCCATCTTGGCTCATTAAAGATTCATCCTGTCCTGTGGGCTGTACCAAACCTGTTTGGAATCACATCATCGTTGTTCATCAGTTGTTCACCTCATTACTAGGCCTAAATTGCCCTGTCCCAGCTTTAATTAAAATGTTGGAAATGCAGGAATAGAGGTTTATTAACATGAAATCGCTTGATTTTTCTTTTGCATTTCCCATACTTTCCCAACTTTTTCTGTGTTTGTAAATGAATGTTGAAATCATATAGGTTATCACATTAAACTTATCTACAAACAAATTACAAAGCAATAAGAGAAATAACAATATCAACAACTATTTGTGATAGAGAGATGAATCAGACAGGTAGCTTGGTTGGTATTAAGGAGTACAATTTAGGTGCCATGATGCGCATCCTCCAGTCAGTCAATAGTGTGTAAATTGGCGCCATGGGAGATGGCGTCAGATGGAATGGAGTTGCTTGGCTGCCTGAATGGCTACTTACTTGTCACATAGTGACAAGAGAAAAGACAAAGAGAAGAAACATGAGACAAGAACAATGAGCAACAGTAAATAAATTAAAAGATGCTTAAGGACAGAGGCACAAAGAGGGGACTACATGAATCAGGATTAAATTTAAGGACATTTATGCAGAAAATTGATGTAGAACTATTGAATAAAATAAGTTTATTAACAGCAGCCCCTAATTCCATTTTATTGGTTATTTGTTGTAGATACCTTTTACCTACATTCTACAATTTGTGGTTTTTTTTATTCGTTTGAAATAATAAATTGTCCCCGGGTTAATACTTATTGTACATAAGGTGGAAAAATGGATGAGACTAGGTTGAACTAGGTTGCTCAACTTCACTCAACCATTTTGTTTCTCATTTTAGAACATACCACAAAGTCTACAGTCAGATTTAGAATTTCTGTAACCCTTGTTAAAGTCCCATCCAGGATGTTACCATGTGCCTTGCGCCTGTTAAAGAGCTGGGATAGGCTCCAGCACCCCTCCCCTACCTTAATTAAGATAAGGGGTGAACTGAACTGAACTGAATTTGTTTTTAATAAAACACATTGCATGGCATTATAAATGCTGACCAACAGTTCCAATATGTACAAATTTACAAAGGTGATGAGGTACAATGTAAATCTATCACCACTATCTGCCCATAGTGGATGGCATTCGATTTAGTGAGGTGGAATAAACACACCGGCTAAAATTGAGAATCTGCAGAATAAAAATTAATGTACTGTCTGAGTAATCTTTTCATTGCATTCTCTGGACATGAAAGAAATGTCGAACATTCTTGGTCCCCTAGACTTGATGGTTGAGTTTGCTCTATGGATCCTCACCCTCCAGCAACTGTGGATGCACTGCAGTCAGCATGGCTACAGATGCCGCGGCCGACCTAACAGGACCTTATCGAGTCACTCCCAGTCTAGCTGCTGTTCATTCTGCCCGTGGTGGTTACCCTGGATATTAGCTGGTTGTAATTATGTGTATTATAAATAGTTTCATTATTTGAAACATGGTAGAGACAAATACCTTTTTTTCACAGTCATGTAGCTATTAATACACACAAACACACAACATTAAAACAAGCAAAAAGGCACAAATGAGACCAATCTAATAATGCCTGAAACAGGAGCAAGCAGATCTAAATAAAAGCTTTCAGATCTGAATAAAAAGAACTGGGTGAGTGAGAAATTAGTGTGTTTTTACACCCTCTCCTTCTCTCTCTTACACACACACACATATAATACACACCACACAAACAAATCAGAAACATCTCATGCATAAACATGTGCATTCACAGCGGCACTGCAACATCCACCCGCAGGTCTAAAAATGGCACAAAGCAAATCTAATATTCGTTTTATTTAATATGAATTATTATTACTATAATGAACAAAATTTCAGTCTTACAATAGACCTGCTTTTCTTATAGTGATCTGCTTATAGTAATGTCTGGACTCCTGGGTATAAAAGTGTAATACGAAAAATGACACATGGTGTCTTAGAGTGTGTGTGTGTGTGTGTGTTATGTCCTATGCTTGCCAGTTACTCCCTCACAATAAGCATCTATGTGCCAGACTCATCGTGCATGTGTTTGTATTTGTGTGAGCATGCTCATGATGTAATCATGGAGATTCTAGTTCAGTTACAGGTGTGTAAGGATGATGCAAACCAACCCTGACTGACAATTACAGCATAATGATGCTTAATCTTATAACATGGGTGGCACGATGGGAAGAACCTGGTTTTTATAGTTTGGTTCTTTCTGTTTGCATGTTGTCCCCATGTCTACTTGGGTTTAGCTCTGTTTCGTCCCACAGTTAAAGCAATTGAGGTAAATTTGAGATGCTAAATTGGCCATCACCAATACAAATATCTTGTTTATGAAAGTGATAAATAATATCCTTTGAGTAGCAATGGTAAGCCTGCTGTTTTAAAAACTGACAACCTGATACCTGCTGTGGTTTTGATTCCTTTAGATTCCTTCAGATTAAAAATAAGGATTCCACTTCTTGTACTGCATGACATATTAAATGTGTAGTGAACCAACTAATGGCAAAATATTCCACAATCAGGGGACTGATTACTTTTTTCATCCCCGTCATTCTGAATTATGTTGATATTTGTACTCTTTTTTAGTTACCTTAATAACTTTTCATTAAGACATGTCAAATAAAACACATATGCACATTTGTATACACAATTTCTTCTATATGAAAAAACAGGGGGAAAGAGCAGAAATAGGCTAATGTAAGAATGTATAGCCATAGAAAATAATAGACAAGTAATATATATTTAAAGAAGCTTAACAAAGGACAAGAGGAACCCAGAATAATAAAATTAATAAGTTTTGATTAGAAAAGATTGCTAAAGTAAGTAACCCTTAATGTTTTAAAGATAAGTTATAAATAAAGATTTTTAAATGTTTTTTTTGGGCTGTAGGACCTGAGTATTATAAACCAGTATGAGTAAGTATCTCCTTTGTTTCTAGACCGACTACAGTTCCTGACAGTAAAGCAGTAATTATGAATAAATTAATGTCAGTTATTATTTTGTGTTCAAGACCTCAAAATTAGTACAAAGCTATAGTTTATATCAACTGGGTTAAAACAGAGCATTTCCAACAGGAGCAGAGTCTAGCACTATTTGCAAAAAGTGACAGCAGCACCTGTATGAGGTAATGCCAACTGTAAACCAGTTTCTTACCCTGTGCTCACAGTTCAGTAAGAGAAAGAAACAGTTCACTTAACCAGCAGCCCACATATTAATCCCAGAAGTAGGCAGCAATAACAACAGCACATCACACATCTATTATCCAGAAATAAATGCACAGTTACTATGTACATGCACAGTTACTATGGCAATAAGTTCGGGTAGTGGTTTTAAAACGGGTTTCTTTGGACAAAAAATTATGCAAGTGTATGTGTGTAAGTCCATACTGTCCAGGAAGAATGTGCAGTAGTGGGGAGGGGGTTAATTTAAATAATGCTGACAGAGTCAGCAGCTCACTCCCACTCCTGCAAAGCTCCAGTACTGCGCTGAACACTGTTTTTATCTGCTTGGAACCAGTAGCTGTGTAGACATGCAAATATCTGCACCAATATAACGTCATATCTTGGGATTAATGATTATAAACTGCTTAAATTGAAAATGTAAGTTAGCGATAGACATGGATTTTATGTCAATGTAACAAAACTAATATGCCAAAAACAATAAATAAGAACTGCAAGTAATGAAAAATGGAGAAGGTTCCATGCACTTTAACAATAATGCTATAATGAAAAACCTCTAACCTTTATCTTCATGGGGAGAAATCAGATCAACTGATGTTGGAAAGCATTTCCTGACTCCCAATCGACATTCTTATTTCTTGAGGTTGAGGTCTGGCTTTGTTCAGACCACTTGGGAGAGTGGGTAGGACGTTGGGCAATCTATCTGGAGACTGTAACTCACAATCTAGGCTCAGCAGCCACTGTTAAAATAGTAATAAATACCTTTAATAAGCACATGCATAGTGAGAAAAGTGGTTAGTGTATAGTCTTGATGGACTATTTGGCCATGCTTTAAACTCATAGAGATTAAAATTTGTATCTGCTTTTATTGTTTTTAATAACAAAATAGAGTAGATATTATCAGGGATAGTATTTGTAGACTGTACACGTCTCTTACATGGGTGTGTACATTTTTGACCTTAGCTGTAGGTAATACAGAGCACATACAGCTAAATAAATCACCAAGGCCCCTCAGGGCCAACAGTAATAAACACTGCCGTGCATCTGACAGAAGGAGTGCAGCAGTATGCGATGCTACAGAGCATATTACAGAACATACAAACAACATTTAGATATTAGCTACAGGGACACCAATGCTCCACTACATTAGTCACATTGTTGACTGATGTTAGGCATAACACTATCTAAAGAATTGGTGACGTATAACGCATGCTATTCAGTCGAGATCATTAATTTTTATACCCTTGAATGTGGGTGTGATATACTAAACTCTTTCTTGTTCTTTGGCTCTCTGACATGTACTCTTAAATTATGCATCACAATGTGTTCCGTAAAGTGACTTCAGCAAGTTGACAATAAATAAATCACTGTGCAGTAATAAGCAACCCTTTTATCTAATAGATGTCATCAGAGAATTTTTAATTCATTAGACAGGTAATGCACGTTTTCACAATAATAAAATAAAATTAATACAGCAAACATAAAATTCCACATTATAAAGAATAGAACAGAATAAAATAGAATGTCTTTATTTGTCATTAGACATATACCGATGGACCTATACCGATACAAAATTCTTTCTTCTACTATCCCAGCTTTTTTGGAACCGCCTGAGGAACAGCCCGGGTCAGAGCGCAGGGTCAGCCATTGTACGGCACCCCCGGCACCATTTTAAGTTTATAGCCTCCATAAAGCCTTAACCGTGTTTCATCGACTATGTCATGAAACCAAGGGTTTCGTTAATCAACCACATGCACATAAAGGAAAGAACTTTTTTGGGGTTTTTTATCTTTTCTGCTGTTTATCAATGTACTTTAATTAATTGCCAGTTTTAGGGCATATTACCAGCATAAACATAATTAATAAGGAGGTAATAATTATGAATCCAACAATAGAAAAAAACACTAGAAAACAAGAACTAAAAAGATGTGCCTCTTTATGTGAATGATCAGACGTTGAATGGGACAGCTTTTCTCATTTGATGCCAAACAAGAACACACATAGGGGTTAATTACCTGCCAGTAGGAAGCCTTTCCCATGGAAACACACATTGCCATAGTAACAGAAATTGGAAAAAATAGAAGCAAACATGCTGGTGTTTTGATGTTGAATGACTGAAAGATGGGGACTGTCAGAAGTGCAAATGGAACACTGCTGCTTCAGTTTCTTTCAAGAGACGAGTGTGTGACGGCCAGAGGGGGGAGGAAAGCGTAAGTGAATGGGTGTGACTTGTTCGGGTGCCCGCAGGATGCCTGGTGGCTGTGATTCATACCCAAAGCTCGGCTTGTCTCCAGTCTATTTAGCTTGAGCTGCAAATCCTAAGCTGTCATTTTAGCAGTGCAGGACATAGTACCAAAGCCATCTAAGTACTCGACATCCTTCAAATAGCTGCAGGGTTGCAAGGCTGTTTAGTGGTAAATACTGCAGGAAAAGGAAGAAACGTACCAACAACTAGAAAGCAGTAGAAAAGTTAGCAAAAGGTGTATTTGTCAGTTTCTGCCATCCAGCCCTAAACAGCTGCTTTTCAGAGTGTGTGTGTTGTGCAGTGCCAGCAAATGCATTAGCTTAATTATTAATAAAGCACTCATTTAAACAGCCAGCAGTGAATTCTTGCTCGGACGAGAGGGAAAACAAAGTAAAAAAGGAACAACAGAATCAGCAACTGAAATTAAAATGAGGATAAAATTTACTCGGAAAGGAAATTTCCTCAGGTGCTGGTAATTTGGTAATTCAGAACATTTGTGAAGCTTGTACACAAGTATGTGACACCATTTCTACTTATTGACTCTTCATCACACTTACACTCATAGCAAAGATGTGTATAAACATTTTAAATAAAGAATTTTCTTCCACTTTACTGCCAGGGGGGTTGATTTGTGGTACACCAGGGTACTGTAGTGGCTGGTGGTGTCTCCATAATGACAGACAGCAATCAGAAGATTCAACTGATGATTACAAATCCGATTCTGTATTTTTCAAACCCTAAAATACATGAGTTGTCTGACCTGTCAGTTGAAGCTGGCTGTGTTGCCATCAAATGTTGAAGAGTTTAATAAAATAGAGAGTGCTTATTTACAGATTTCATTCTCCTGGCTTGCTTTTAAAAAGAAGTCTTGTTTACTGGACAGAGTCTGGGAAATAGACTCTCCGAGAATCACACAACATTCAAGTTTATAGCGTGGGTTTCTGAATGCTCTGACCCAAAGCAGTCATTACTGTGTGCTGTCGGACTTTATGAACAAATGATTAATAGAAAAAAAGGAAAAAAGAAATATTTTGTTATTTTGCCTTTCCTGAATCCTAATGGTGCATAAAGTTTGTTCCATGTGAACTCCAGTGACTTTTGCTCAGTGCCTGAATCCCATGCTGGCCAAGTAAAGCTACAGGCTAATACATTGCTCTGCCTTGGCTGACTTAAACAGAAAGCCTCAGTGTGGACAGAGGACCCCAATTCTTTCCTTGTCTCTTATGCCACTTTCGTGATTCCTCAACCAGATCGTATTCAGTTACTTTTTTAAAAGGGGTTGTGGATAAGTTTTAGATTTTTATATTTAGAATACTCCTTTCATCATTGTTTGGTGAGTTTGTTCTCTGCATTTTAACCCAATCCGTGCAGAAGGGGGGGCAGTGAGCACACATGCGCAGGGAGCAGTTAGAGGTTGGGTGCCTTGCTCAAAGGCACTTTCAGTCAGCTCTGGGAATTTAACCAGCAATCTTATGATCACAAGCCAAGTTCTCTAACCCCCGGACCACTGCAGCCTCCAAGTGGATATGAATGAATTTTCGTAATAGGACATGTATCCTTATTAATGTACTAAACCTTCCTTGGTAAGATATGTGTACAGAATGGCCAGATTTTGCAGGTTTTCATGCGTTTTGGTGAATCTAAAAGGGTTTTCAGCTGAAAAGTGTTCACTGCACCAGCTTCCCAGATGCGATTCTTTAGCATTTCTTTTAAAACTCAGTAACATGTAATTAAAAATGTAGCAAATTACATTTCTTCTTTCAAAACATATTTGAATAAAAGTAAAATTACAGGTTGCTCAATTACAGTAACATGGTTAAATGTAATTTTGTTTCTTTACACGTTTGGTGTGAATATAAACATAAAAAATGTTGGGTTTATACTGTATTTATTTTGCAATAAAATACAACTTGGCGGAAGTCTTAAAATGTACTTTTTTAGACATATAGCTAATAAAAATGTCCATTTTCACCAGTTCATTGACATTCTTGTTATTTATCTTAGGAATAAAGCCTTTTATTCCACATTAAATCCACATCTTTGTGTCCGTTCTCTCTTTGCCCACAACACAATGATAATAACTTCACAAAATGCTAAGTAACCACATATATTGTTCAAACGTGCTAAAGATTCTGGTACAGTGCTCTTCTATTAACCTCTCAGCAGGAACTGCATTAAAAAAGTCTGGCTTTTGGAGTGAAAAGGTGACTTGTCTTAAGCGCCCGTAAATAAAAGCCTCTGGGTTTGGCAATGCAGTGGAGTGGAGTGTGGAGAATGTGTAATCTGGACAGGTTCTCAAGAATACTAACCAAGCATGAGAGAAAAAAAATGGTCCTGTAGAGTCTGAAGCTAACAAGAACTCCTAAACTGTAAACATTGTTGATCCCCATCCCCAGTGTTTATCTTACTAGGGTCTAAATGCACTCCATTTGCGTCAAAGATTTCCTCGACATAAACTTCATTAGTATGTTTTTGCCACACCCATGCTAAAAGCTTATAAATCATGCATACATGGATGCCATCTCCATTGGCCGTAGAACAGGTCATTAATTTTCAGTAATCGCTTAATTCTAATCCAAGGGAACAAAGCAGGAATACATCCTGGGCAGTGTGCCAATTATTCATTTGCCCGCTTACTGGCACCTAGGGGCAGTTTAGTGTCACCAGTCTACCTTTTCTGGATGTTTGTGGGAGAATGAGAAGTGAGAGAATGAGAGTATCAGCTGAAAACCTATGTTGCGATAGTAATTGGAGGTGATATTCAAATAAACATAAATAAAAAATATGGATGCTTGAACCATACATATGTACATCTCAAGCATAAATATATACATTGTCACATCATTATGACCACAAGCGAATATGCAGAATAAACGACGTGTGCAGGACAGACAGCACCTAGATGGATCATAAGATAAGATAAACCCTACAAACAAAACCGGATAACCCAAAGCAAGTAATGCAGTGGCTAGTGCAGCGACTAATGCAGCAACAAATGCAGCGAAGAAAGTCATCTACACTGAATATGCCACAGCACAGTATTTATATACATTCAGCAGTCCATGGGGCACATAAAATACGAGCTTGGGGAGCACATAAAGGCTGGATTCGTAAAAAGTAATAGTAATAATAAAGATATGAAGATAACTCAAAGCAACCAACACTACCAAAGCAGCGACCAACTACAAATAGATAAATGTCATTTCAAGCATCTTGGCTGGACTGATATCAACATATATACTGAATAAAATACCTTCTATATAGTAAAGGTAATATATAGGGTGTAAAATAATACACACACTTCCATTCCAAAAGGTCCACTGAGCTGAAGAATAATGAGTCCTGGAGTAATTAGGGAGGAAACTAGACATTTTAATAATAATAATAAAAAACATCAAAAGCCCTTCACAAAGCACCTCAAATTTTCATACATAATTAGGGAGAGTGCTAGAACAATACTAGATATTGAATAGTATAGGACACTTGCATTTACACATCCAGCACCCCTTAAAAGTATAGTTCACATCAAACAGTCTGATCCATGTTACGCCAGAGTTAACATCAAATACTCATTACACAATAACATTGAACGCTCCTTTCATAACTGATGTGTGCATGTGATAAAGGGTTTAGCGGTGTCACACAGAGATGTTATTTAAGTGATCATGATCACACGCTAGAAGGCAGGATCCACAGTAGAAAGCGTATCATAAATAAAGTGAGTTGTTTTTAGAAAGAATGCTCTAGGGTGAGTGTGTGCATGCATCTCGCTGCCATACATACACTTTAAATAATATATATTTAATAAGCCCCTCCAAAAAACAAACACACATCGAAAATGCCCTCATCATTCATTCATTGTTTGTTTTACCACCGCTTCATGATGGAAAGGGTCGGGGTAGGTCAGATTCAGATTCAATCTTGGTCATGCTTTTCAAACCAATGTTAAACATTTTTGCCTTTCTCTGCTGCAAAACAGTTGATTGCATCCCAGACGTCTCTTCCGCTAAGCCTAGTCTTTGCCCATATAAAGACCCCACCAACATATATTCCGTTCGTCCAACCCCCTAGTGTACATAGTGTTCAATTAGTGTCTGCTGCAAAGACTGCCAATTAAGACAAATGGCGACCAACTCGAACTGAGAGTTCAGAGTGGTGGTGCTGGTGTGCTAACAGAATATCTCAATGCAACACTAATGTTAAATATTTCTAGCCTTGAGACAAATCACATTGTCCTGCTGGACGATCCCATCTGCTCCAGGGAAGACAATCGTGATGTACGGGTATATGTGATCTGCAAGGATGGACGGCCTTCCACTTATATAAACACAAAGCCCAGTCACAAAACGTCTTCCTTCATGAGCTATGCACTGCAGCCGTGGAAAGTATGCACTGAGACATAGCCAATCATGACTGCATTAGGTTCCCTAAATATATTTTACAATGAAAGTTATATCTGAATGATCATAGGGTGTGATATCGACCAATTATTACAATGTCAACACACTTCAAACATAAATAGATGATGAAGGCTTGGCAGCCCAATATTATTGATGTTTTTAAGACCCTGGATTTGCTTTAGTCAGTATGAAAAGTTTAGTCACTGAGAGACAGCAGAGATGCAGACCAAATTACCACTCAATACTGCGCCCCGAAAAAATCAATACTCACCACCACTTAGACAAAAGCATGCTTTATAGGATATTTGATAGCAAAGCAAGCAGCTTGCTTATATAACATCCCTTTGCTGTCTCTTTATTTCCCTTCACATGAAAGGCTTGGGTTCTGGATAGAGTCTTTGGCCACAGCCAAGCCTTGGCATTTAATTAAGGTTTGACTCAGGCACTTAAGCTCATGAGGAATGCTGGTCATACTGACCTTGATTCTGGAGCATTATAATAAATGTGAAAATAAATCTAAACACTCCAAACCTTCCAAAAGAACAAGTGTGAGTGTGCATTATTTACTGTGTGTCCAGCCACACCAGACATGCTGACATGTTCTCAAGCCAATAAGCTCTAAAGAAAATCAAAGTGCGAAATGTTCATATGATAATTTGAGTGAGACTTAAATATACTATCTCATAAGAATATAATAAAACATTTTTATTTTGATGGAATTGAAACCTGTCTAGGAGTAACCACCATGTGCAGAGACTCAATAAGATCCTGGTAGGTTATCACAGGTATCTGTAGCCATGTTGACTGCAGTGCATCTTACAGGTGCATGACCAAGGTGGTCCCACTGATGCTCAATAAGGTTCAAGTCAGCAGGTCAATGAAGTATCTAGAGGTCTTTCTCATGCTTGTATTACCAGTGTTGGACATTTCTGACTAGTGTTGCAGTGTCTTGTTGGAAGGTCCCAACTGGTCCAGGGAGGACATAACAATGTATGGGTGAACATGATCTATTCACACAAAAATCCAAAAGTCGAGATTGACTCCCACACCTTACATACCCACTGAACCAGCTTGCGCCAGTATTTTTTTAGTTTAGATGCTTAACCACATTAATTTCTAATTGGTGTATTTAATTTGTGAGTTACATAAAACAAACTGTTTTTCATTTTGTAGCAGGCAACAGCTTGGGGTTGTTACAGAAAGAGTCGAGTCAACCCCTGTATATGAAGCCCATAAGGACATGTTGGAAAATCCAGTGGCCTGCTGGAGTACTGACTGAGTTTATTTATTTTTTTCAGATTTTAACATCATGGTTTACACTTAAATTTGTCAAACTCAGTCATGGACAATTTTGTATTTCTAATTCACCTCACTTGCATGCTGTTTGACTGCGGGAGGAAACCGGAGCTCCAGGAGGGAATTCTGACACTGGGAGAACATGAAACTCCACAGGTCAGACCACTATCTGGGAATCAAACCCAGGACCCTATAACTGTGAGACGACAATGCAACCCACCGGAGAGGATTGTAGGAGTTAGAGTAGATCAGGGATCCATATTCATTATTCGTTGTTTTAAAATAGCAGGTTCAACAGAATTTATAATGATTTGTATATTATATGTGTATAATTTACACGCGCACACACACACACACACACACACACACACACACACACACACGCACACTCTGAAGACATAAGCGTCGATAAGTTTCAGACTGACACAAAGACCCAACAAGCTTACGTTATAAAAATGTCTTAGGTCAAACGAATACACAAACACATACACTCTCTCACACATGTTGCTAGGCAACAGTAATGCTCACTTGATCTACAAGTGAGGATAGGGATGAGAAGTATTACAATGATAACCTTTATTACATACATAATTTCAATGTATTCAACGTCTATTGGTTGGAAGTGCAATTGACACAATTGACACAATGTTATTACGTTTATAGAGAAACGTTATTACGTTTAGGTCTCTCACTTTGGTGACAAAATGCTTAATGAACTGCATGTTATTCGTGATGTGTTAACTTTAGAACCTATTGATTTTTTTTTTGTATATGGTTGGGCACAGCCTGAGATAAACCTTTGTTTTTGCAGATTCGTGAGGCAAAAGGCAGGAAACAACCTGGACAGGTCACCCGTTCAGGGCAGACTCACACGTTTTAGTGCAGTTTTTTAGGGGATTGACTTGGTGTCTTAGACCTGTTGGAAGAAACCCTCCCAGACTCAGGGAGAACCTAAAGCACTCAACACAAAGCACAGTGACCAGCCAGTCAAACCCAGGCCACTCCTGCTGTGAGGCAACATCGCGCCCCTTTGCGCCACCCTATTTTGAAGTGTGTACAAATGCCTAGATCGCAATACAAGATTTTTGTTCATTGTCTGGTTGCCGCTACATGTAACAACTCGGAGTTCGAAAACATGAGGTATCAAAAGTGTCAGTGATCGAAACTGCTTGCAAATTCTGTTGCAAGCAGGTTGCGAGTGGCCGCAACTGCTATGTCGAATTACAGTCAATGAGAATGCAAGATATGGGGTGAGGGGAAACCCGGGTGGAGGAGGGTGTGACAGGCATAATATAGTTTCTATCAGAATTTATCGACACACTTCGGCTTTACAGTACTTTTGACCTTTTCGTCCATGCCAAACCAAAATACCAATGCTGCATTGTATAAAAAACCTATTAACCTCCAACAGAACAGACAATTCCTGCTGGTCATGTAGCGGATTCATTTTTTTCCCTGTTTGCTTTCAAGTGCACACAATGCTCCAACTGCTCGCTTACTGTTGAAGTGTATTTTAAGATACGTTATCATTTAACCCTTCATCAATTCCTGCGTGTGTTTTCATGACAAAGCATGGTTTGGGAGACCAGACATAATTATCTGCGATTTCTCTGCGAAAAGCACAATGGCCTAAATGACTCATGATAGCAAGAGATGCAGATATGTATTGTGAGTTGTACAGTGATCTGACAGTATCCCCTGTAGTGGGATAAGTGTGAGAAAAAGAGCATGGAGTAAATTGGAACGGACATTATCACCAAGTAACAAGCTGTAGGGCTGTGGACAGTCAAATCAATCATTGCCACATCACTCCTCAAAGTAGTGTGTCTTGGTTCCTGTCCATGTATTATCTGTCAGACACAGTGGTGGATTTAGGAATAGGCAGCCGCCCAGGGCGACCTAGTACAGGGGGGCAACATGAAGTTGAAAAAGAGCAAGGAAGAGAAACATGCAAAAGATGAAGTTATTCAGCTGGTGTGTTTATCTATTTATTAAACTATTATTTAGACATATAGCTAATAAACAGGCTAGATTAAAACTCGTTTTCTTAATCCGATATTTCTGCTACCTTTTATTAACATAGGCTGACAAAATGAATTTACTGTATTTAATATAAATACTGTATTTACTGTACTGAATTAATGGCACAATTACACAGTTTTCTTCAATGGTATGTGTGGCCTCTATCAGGATTTACCTTAGCGTGTATAATAACTTTAGTATATTATTGATTTGGTGGGGTGACATCATAAGGTTTTCCTGTAGTTGTATTAGCTACTATGCTATTATTTGGCAAAAATATCGCATTATCAATTATTTTAATAAAAGTATATTGTGAAACAACAAATGTAGTATATCTGGCTCTGTAAGTCTTATATTCTGTTTTTCATTGCAAATTTAGGGACGCTACTACAATATTGAGTTTGATTTCTTGACTGAAGTGCAAAAAGATCATTATTAAGACTAAGACCTAATTGAGCATCTGTGGGACCACATTAATAATCCCTCCAGCAGCAGTGGGATGCACTGGAGTTAACCTGGCTTCAGATACCTGGACAAGATGCGGCTGGGATGGCCAACACCAGACACCTACCTGGTGATACTGTTGATACTATCAGAATGTGTTATTATTTGTGATCATTTTGATTAATTAGCTGAAAATTCTCAGTATGACAAATGTGTAACAGACAACATTTAAAAATCAAGCATTTCTTTTTAAATACTCACAATAACCTGTACACCCCTCTGAGCACAAGCTTTACCACACACTGCAGCCAACATCCTGTGTATTTATTTCACTAAACCATCAGCTGAACCTTCACAGCAAGAAAAAAGCATAATAATCGCTGGCTTTGTTCATCTGACATGCTCTACCAGAATGACCATTGGCAACTCATAATTAACTAAAATTATCTAGAATTGTCTTTATCTTTCCACTTTTTATGTTCTCACAAAACCAAATGTAGTAGAAATGTGGCCTAGTTTTTCAACCATTAAACCATTAAACAAAAGAGGGTTCAGTAACTGTCTACTATTACATGTTACATGGGTAATAAGCTGTGTTTTGCTTTTTACAACTTGATCTATGATTAGATTTGGGGAAGTGGTCATTTTTCTTGCACCAACAAAGGTTTAATAGGTTTGAGGAGAATACACTCTCTAACTGAGCCCTGACCTCAACCCTACTGAATAACTTTTAATTTGAACATTGTTTACTGCCAATCTTCTCATCCAGCATTAGCACATGTCCTAACTAATGTGCTTATAGCTGAACGGGCACAAATGTCCAGGGACAAACCACAGAATGTTCTGGAAAACGCTTGCAGAAGAGCAAAGGCTGTTAGGGGAGAGCAGCAACATATTAGAGTTTAAGATGGGCTGTAAAACAAGGTCAAGGTCAGCTGTCCACATGGATTCAGTAAAACGATTGATGATAGAGCTCATCTGGGATTTGTGAACGTTTATGACTTCTATGCTTTGATTGTGAAAAAAAGCAGAGCCAGATACAGAAAGCAGACACTGTAGCCAGATATGTTTGAGTTAAACCATGGGACGATTATGACAAGTACCGTGAGCCAAAATGCTCCAGCTATAAACATTACAATTTCAAGCATTACTGCTTTTTGAATTGGATTAGTTTTGGATTTTGAAAATCAGCCCAACAAAACTGGACAGAAATATGTTTTAATTACATAGATTGGACTGTAACAGGGTCTTCTTTATTGAAGAGAAGCTTCACTATTATCTGTGGAATTAGGACAGCAGGATAGTACTTCCAAATAGTGTCATACATTTTAAGCCATGTGACATGTCACATCGTCTTGCTGGAATATCCCATCCGTCCCCAGGAAAGACAATCAATATGTATGGTGGATTCACACCCACATCTGTTGAGAGTGCCTTTCACACCTTATATACCCACCAAGCCAGCAGTACATGAAGACAATTCAACAATGCGCATTATCACCCCAGATCACAATCTGTGAATCAAATGTACCTCCGAGTCCTAACTTTTCTCCACATCATTTTGAATGACATGCCTGATGCATCCTGTCCTCTGGATTTTCCTGGTAAGAGAAACAGTGCTCTGAATACCTAGCGGTAATAACAAGCACACCCCTGCCAGTTTGCACCAGTAGCAACAGAAGCTTAGTCATACTTCTATAAATACATCATGAGCATATCAGTGCGCATGCTAGCTTGTCAGGTAAGGCTGTAACTGCTGGCTATCTGCTCAACCACTGTCAGACTCCCAGTTCTGCTCAGTATGTTTGTACGCTACCTGGAGAAAAGTACTGGCACAGCCTTTCTAATTACTGAATAAATACACATTAGACAACACACTTTCCTACAAACAGATTCATTAAAATAAGACATTACAAGTCGAAGCAACAATTTAGGTAAGACCCTCTCTAAAACCCTTTGGTACAGTGAAAGAAGTATAATAATGCTTGGTTTAAAGAAACTTCAGTGACACTGGAAAGAAAGTTCTGGCTTTCTTGACCACCAGTGTCCAGCCATACAAATGACCTGTTTACAGAATATGCACAAATAATCAGAGCCGTATTTTGATAAGCCTCTTTAGAAGAGCTTAGAATACAGCATCATATATTTTGGTTGCAGGCTTCCTGTCATCCAGGTGGAGAAATGCAAATTAAGACCAGGAAGGGGGAAAGGCAAGAAGCCTCGTTATCTAAACAGCCATCCATCTCTCTCATTCAAACACACCTAAATATTCAGTCCAAGTCTAGGGAGGAAACTCAGTCTGAAACAAAAATGACTAATGACTTCTAATTGAGAGCTTGTGTGTATTCAAAGCACCCAGATGGATGAGAGAGCATGGTTGATCACACAGATCACTCTGAAACACTGAGAAACCAGTACAACTCTGAGAATCTCAGTTTTCTTTGTGCTTTCTAGACTAATCTGTTTCTGAAAACACTCACTAATGAATCTAAAGCTCACAAAAAATGGCTTTTTTTAATGAATAATTTAGGAAAGCACAAGACAGCATCCCTTATTTAATACCGTCCATTTGAACTACAGTCTATAGATAACTTAATTAATTATGCAAAATGTAGCATTTACAAAGTAAACTGTGGGCTGGTTTCTTATCCAGGGTGTGCACTGCGTGCAACTACTGCAGTAATTACTGTAACTAGACTAGAAAAAAATGCCCATTAATTAGTTAGGGCCTTATATTACTCTTACCTATCACGTGTGCAGATATTCCCATGGAGGCCTGTCCAAGTCCGGCCTTTTTCTCCCATCTTCCCTCGTCAGGGTGATAAACCTCCACCGATGACAGTGGACTTTGCTGGGCATCCATTCCCCCAATCACAACTAGCTGGTCCCCCAGTGTGACAGCTGTGGCCCCTGCACGGGCAGTGGGTAACGGGGGTAGCTGGCACCAGCTTTGACTCTCTAAATCCAGAAACTCAACTGAGTCCAGAGGCATTCCGTTCTCGCTGCATCCTCCCATAACGTAGAGGCGGTCTGCCCAGAGGACAGGTGTGCAGTAGACTCGACGTTCAGCCATAGGGGGAAACACCTCCCACTGCAGAGACTTGACTGGACTCACTGCCATCTCGGGAACTGGCATGGCTTCACGTGGACACTGAGATTATGAAGCATAACAAAAATAAAGCTAAGGAAACAACACACAGGGCAGATAGTGTCTCTGAACCAGAGAAGAGTTAATTTGGGAAAAAAATAATGGGAAGGGTTAACCCTCTTCAAAATTTACAGAGGTGGTGAATTCTACAGTTGCAAATTATAAATACATTTCTTCTTGATGTTTTTTTTTTATTTCCATAGTTTTTAATAGCTTAGCATTATTTCGCTCCTGTCAAACTTGGGATCGAGAGTGGAAACATCTTGGAAAATAGACACATGGCAGCTCCAATTTTCAGGTGTAATTCCCACTTGTGTATTCCATTACCGATAAGAGTCAAAGTTTCAGTTCCTTCGATCCAACAGTAATCCCCATTGAAGACTTCTATCTTAGCTCATTTCCTCTTCTGCGTCGATAAAAAGAGACCAATAATATCTAGAATCCGGCAGTCTTGGGTAATCAGAGTATGCAGCTTGAGCCTGGTACAAACAATAGAAAAAGAGAGAAAAGAGAATGAAAATGTCATGCAAGACTGAATGAACAAGACATGTAATGTCACTAATTGAAAATTAGCCTCTGCGGTAGATTCGTCGAGCGTAGCGGAAGCTGCAATTCCCGGACCTGAGTCAAACAAATCCAGTCAAGCGCACAATTCCATGGCCAGAGCACTGACATTAAACATCTACTGCTTTGACAGAAAATGGTGGAACTGAGTGCTGTTGTGAAAAACTTAAGGGGAATGTAGAGAGGTTCAGCAGTGTGACCCTATCCAAAGGTTAGTGTGTCTACAGGGAGTTGCAGGGAGTCGACGAAGACAATGCAGAGGGTGTCGCGGCAGGTGCCGTGGCATCCTAATTGGTATCTGTGCATTTGTAATTAGTGGCCTTATTAAGACGAGGTCCGTGATGGGAACAGATGTCAGGGACACAGGAAGAGAGATGAGTGCAAAACAGAGTAGAAGTATGAAAGAGACTCACATACAAATCAGTGATGTAAAAGGTGCGGCAAATATAGATTTTTAGTAAATTTTCTCCCCTTTTTCTCCCTTTTTAGTTCATTCAATTTTACCCAATGGTAAAGGTTTATTCATATTAAACTGTTTGACGATTGAAAACAATAGAACAGCACAAAATAGAGGTTTTGCCACTTATGTGAATGTGCACTGAAAGAACACCATGACATCAGTGTCTGATGTATTGGAGATGAAACCTAGGAGCTTGCTGAAGCAAAAAAAAGGTTTTCTGAGAAGTAGAAGAGTGAGATACAGAAACCTCCA
>JAYDZG010000020.1:13397123-13414112 GCA_034509265.1 Microcambeva bendego
GAGACACTGTATAAGCCTTTAGTGCAGATAGGCATTCAACAAAATTCAGATGTTGGGATGAGCTGGTGCGATTCCTTTCATCTGTAAGTATCTGTCCTGCATTTGAGAATATTCTTTCAGGAGGGACTGATGTTGCCACAATACACAGTCTCCCCTCCATCATCTTCACCAGACATGTATAGATTGAGGCCTTACTTTCACAGACCTTGTGCCCATCAGTTCTGCCAGTTCTAATGAAAAACTTGGAAGCCGGCTATCATTTAATGGTAGTTGTCTCTTCTGATTCACTATCATGCGTCGGCTCTTTGCGACATATCACTACCTCACTTGGGTGTGTGAGGATCTGAGAGGAACGTTTTTTTTAAGTAAAACTTAAGTACTGATCCAATCACAATAGTACTGATTTCAACTGGTTTCAACAGAGCTGAGGTTTGAACTTGTAAGCAGCGATGAGATTTAATTTTAGAGTAAATGTTAACCCTCACTGGACCTGGTTTTAGTCTTAAATCATGGATGATTTGGCAACTTGTCCAAAGTACATTGCGTCATTTAAGTCAAGTGTAGACTTTTGTAATTTACATGACAAAACAAAACTCACTTCAACTGCTCAATTTCTTAGTATATGACCATTTTTTGCACACAAAGTATGAACAGCTCTGCTTTAATGGCATTACGTATTATATGGATTTTATTTAAGATAAGAACATTTTTATTAGCCCCACAGTATGGAAATTGTTACAACAGCCCAGTGACAGCAAGGTATAATAGATACAAAACATATAACTACAATTAATTTCAACAATACAATGCATACCAATATGGACAAAATTCTGATAACAATGACAACGAAATTCAATAATAATTATTATTTAATAATTCCAATTCTCTGTGTTGATTCGTCTAGATGAAGGATTTTGTTGCATGTGGTTTTCACACGTCCGAATGTGAAGGGCATGCAGAGTTAACACTTCTGATTTCCTAATGATGATTCATATTTTGTGCGATGATTGAATAATTTGTTGATGGTTCCACTCCCTTGATGATCCTAGTGCATTCCGCTTGTCCTGTACAACTATTTTTGGTAAGATGGATTTTAATTTCCCCCGCCTATAAAGGGTAGTAAAACACAGTAGGACATATTCTAAATATTGTTTTAATAATTACACATTCAGAAGAATCAACAAAAGTATGTGGATTTGCCTTACATCTGCGTGGTCCGGTAACAAGCTAATGATGTTGACAGGTCTGCATCCATTCATCCTCTAAAGCCTTGTTTATGGTGAGATGCATTAAAGGGCCACACCTATGTGGAGGAAAAGGGTAAAACATTCAAACAAACCACTGATCTTTTATTATATGAGATTCTTATCTGTCAAGCCTGTTTTGAATATTTCTGCCTTCCACCCAGTGTTTCCTGCCCCAGCCCTGACCAGAAAAAGGCAGTAATAAAAGACAGACTACAAATAGGCTTTACCTATATAAACCTATACATATACTGTACCCCAAAAATATATAACATTTTATGTCTAATTAAACAACATCGAACAAACGAATGAACTCACCAGTGGACCTACTTAAAGCATCATGGCCTGACTCTTCTGAATCCACTTATGCTGCAAAGCCTCGTTTGCAGTGAGACGCATCTTCGGGTCCCAACTGAAAAAAGCGATAACAAAATACAAACACAGATGTAAACCAGATCTACATTTTGAACACAATAAACTGTTCTGTTCTCACATACGCCAGGCAGCGTTTGATGAAGTCCAAGAACAGTCTATCATGGATTTGTAACGTGCTGGCCAGATTTCGGGAGCCAGGGACTCTTGGTCGGCCACTGGAGTCTTCTGTCGTGATGGGTTCTCCGGTAACGTCTGTGTCAAAATACAGTACAAGAATTATTACAGTACAATAATCTATTTACATCATACATTTACAAAGCTTTTTTTTCAGGAAGTGCTTACCAAAGAACAATTCCCTCCTTGAAGTTACGTAGTCAGCTGGAGGATTTCCCAGCACCTAATGTATTTAAAAATAACATTATACACTCGCAAGCTTGTATTTGTAGTGGTACTAAGTATGATTACTTCTATAATAGAGTTTTATACCTCCATAATGCAGGACATTTGGTCCACCTCATCCACTCCAAAAAAGAGAGGCTGGCCAGAGTACAGCTCGCACAGGATACACCCGAGACTCCACATGTCAATAGCAGTGGTGTAGCGTTTGCGCACAAGCACCTCTGGGGCACAGTAAAGTTGAGTCCCGACACATGGAAACTCTGCGGTAAAGAGGTAAAGATGAATAAATGGGTAGACCAAATAAAAATATACATTTCTATAAGTTTTCAAAGTTTTTCATTTACCTTGCAGATGTTCGAAGCAGCTCAATCCAAAATCGATGACTTTGATGCCATTTTGTTTTGTGGGCACCAGCGCGATGTTCTCCTTTACAGTGAAAACATGATAATTGAGCTTCTACTGTTAAAAACTAACTCCAAAACTGAACTTGGGCCAGTGTAACGATTCTCTTCCCTCAGGACTGATGAACTCACAGGTTTAAGATCAGTGTGGATGATCTTCTCTTGTTCCAACATACTCATGCATTTCAGCAGTTCTTTAGCAATATGGCGAACCTGAGCCAAGCTGAAACCCTTAAAGTTGTTCTTCTTCATGAGCTCATACAGGTTTGGCCTGAAGGAACAGACAGAGGCACGTTTAATCTCATGTGCCATGTTCGGATTTTTCACACATTCAAACACACTCACCCCAGAAGCTCAAAGACGATGCAGAGCTGGTTGCGGAAATAGAAGTGCTTCTTCATTTGGACGATGTTGTGGCAGTTGTCTTTGTGCTTTCTTTGTAGGAAATCCAGTATCTTCAATTCAGTCATGATGGCACTAAATGCAGATTCAAATTTTATTTTATCCACAGCACTAATCTTTACAAGTCTCTGCTCAAGTTAAAATATAAGCATGATAGAGTCAAATGTGATCACCTGTTGAGCTGAAGGACTTTAACAGCCACCATCTCACAGGTCTTGTGATCTAGACACTTATAAACCTGTCCATAAGTGCCTTTTCCAATCATTTGCAGCACCTCATAGCGGTAAGCAATGTGATCATGCTTAGCCTTTAAACACCAACCAAAGTAATTGTAGTAAATGTCTAAACATTTTAATTTAATATGAAAAATAATTATTAAATTGTACAGAAAAAAACCAAGTGATCTAAGTACCCTGGTCTTGTTCTGTTCACTGGTGCAGGACCTGCAACCCTTCTTGGTGATGAGGCCCAAATACCAGATCTCCGTGTAGTAAGGGATCTCGCCACGCTCATGTTTGGTCATCATTTTCCCAAAGCAATTAAGTACATCTGAGACACACAGTGGGTATTGGGTAATTCATTGTAATTAACGATCTATTAAAGCATATTTTTCTATTAAACTAGTGACTAATGTAAAGAACATGCAACAACTAGACAGACCAATCATTGTCTAGGCGGTCTACTTAAAAACAAAAATCTAACCCAGCATCCTCTGAGCTGCTTGTTAAACCTATTTTTTCACACCTGTTGGAGTCAATGGGAACTGAACTGGCTCCAGCCACTTCTTGTGCTTGATGATGACGAGTTTGGGAAGTTTCTCCTTCTCTGTCATGATTATTGGAACCACTGGCCTTCGATCCTGTTTTCACGATAAATTGATAAACTGATAATTCACTATATTCACTGCAAAAATAAAGCAAATCATATATCATACAATAATTTTACCTTCTTGCTGATGTTAGGCAACACTGTAGGGGCTTTTGATTTCAATGGTGGCAGCATGTCTGGATGTTTGTAATACTTCCATATAAAGAAAGCTCATTTAGTCACATTCTGGGTTTTTTTGCTGTAGCAGTAAACACTAATAAATATCGTTCCATTAGTGATGCATATATTAGGTGGCTGTACCATCAGGGTGGGCTTACCTGTTGCTGACGGAGACGCTGTACAGGTTTTATTTGCACGATATTTAGCATCAGGTGGGGGTTACATTTCCCATCCTGTAAAAGCAAAAGAAAAACGAATGAAGCCTTAAGCACCATCACTGTCACACTAATTAAGAACACAGTTCAATTCTTTCCAGTCCAATTTCCTTTGGCAGACACTGTTTTGCTGGTAGAGTAAAAGGACAAAAAGAAATGCTATTTTCACTACAGGAGGTCAGCAAAAAGTACATAAAAAATCAAATTCCGTAAAGGATCTCTTGCAGCTGACAGTACCACTGACAGAGAGTCTTACCTGCTGCTTCTGGGGCTGGTGTATTGGCTTGCTATGCTCTTTGTCGATGCATTGGTTGAAAAAAACACCCTGTGAAAGCAGGGAACTGAATGATTTAGTATGGGCAATATCAATTTGTATTTTTTAAAGCTCTTAAGTCCACTCAAAATACAGCAATAAATATGCATCAACCTTCAATAAATAAGAAATCCTTCTAATCACAGATTGCCAATGCATGAATAAATGAATAAGTCTGTGGAGGGCTTACCTGCTGCTGATGGATCTGAGCAGGCTTAATTTGGAAAATGTTGAGCGGTGCGAGCGCATCACACTTTAAATTCTGTCAAGTTAAAGAAACATGTAAGAAGCCTTTCAAACTATTACTGGTATAAACTATTCTTCAGACAATTGTCTTATTGATTTTTATATTAAACTTATGTATTAAGGAACACCCTTTACATTTCTCTGTCTAAGCTTCATCAAACTTCATGGAAATAGCTGTTGAAGTAACAAGGAGGTTATTCTTTATTCTGCACCTTCTCTTTCCTTTCCAAGCAGTGCCAAACCAAATATGGGTAATGCATTTCACAACTGGATAATTTAACTGTGTTGTGACCTGCCTATCTATATTTAAATGCATTTGATTTTTAAGGATTTACTATTAAAGAGGTCTCACCTTCTGCAGCTTGTTGGGGGCTTTGTTAGGTCTTAGGTTGGTAATCTTCCCACCCTGTGGAAACAAAGTCAATATTTCTTTAAAGCGACAAATTACCTGGTGCCAAAATATAGATCATCTTATGCATGCATGTACACTTCAAACTGCTCATTGATTTTATGCGTGTATAATTATTTGTAATTATCGAATTAACTGATTTATTGGATGCGATTTATTTTTAAAATGCTGCAGTCGACGGTAGGTTTATAATTAGATAACTAAGGAGTCGATTCCGAGATTCGATTCTGGACGAGACTGATTATGGCTTTACTGTACTTTTGAATCGACTCTTTGAGTCGACTCTTTGACATATTGTTAAAGAGCCAGTGAGATTACATTCGTCCAGTAATCACTTTCAATTTATACCTGCTAGCCTTTCTCACATATTAACAGTTTAAATACATTTTCGTGTATTTGTGGAATTATAGTGTTTCCCACCAAAATAAATCTTAATTCCTTTCACTAGCTTAAAAACCTTTTGAGAAAAGTGTCCTAAGAACTACCTGGTTACTTTATATTAGGCTAAACCTCGAACATCCTCAAACACGCTGTTTTAAATGGCTAATTACAACAGGTCTAATTAAATGGCTAATTACAACAAAAGTTCGCTTACCTTTTTATCTATTTTGGGAAACATTGCTACTCATTCTAAAATGCAAGTCCAGTCTCACAATCTACCCTGCTGCGAACTCCGAGTAAAGTCGTGACTGAACGTTAATATGAAGATAATATGACGATAACAACATTCCATTAACAGTTCCACGCTTTGTTGCGTCACAATTTCACATACACGAGCCAAGTAAGCGAAATCACGTGACAATCATGTGCACAACCTTAAAACGCTGTAAATCCAAGAAATAACATTAATGTTTAGTTTATTATGTTTTAATATTGTTGTAAAGCATGAATAAACGTCATTAAAACAGGTGTGAAACAAAGGCTGGGTTGAGCATGTAAGTTAGGACATCCCTTATATAGTTACAATATTTGAATGGACCGAGCTTTAATATACAGTAACATTTTGCCTGCAAATGTTAAAGCACAATTGGTATTCATTTGCTAAATGTAACATATTAAAGCCCAAGATATTTCGTATTATCATGGAACTTGGGGACGTTATACATACTTCATTTAATACACTTCCATTCAGCTTTATAAGCTTTATTCAGCTTTGTGAGGTCAAGCACTGACAGCCTGTAATGACAATTCCTCAAAGTAAACACTGCTGTTTATCAAAGAAGTAGGTGCCCAGCTGGGTGACAGCACAGTACTTATACAGACATTGGCTGTGTCTGTGTAGGAACTTGGGAAGCTTCATCTCTGCTTCATGTATGGCCTCTGCTGGTCAGTCAAGATCCCTGCACAGTGGTTGATCCTAGATGTGTGGCTGTCCTATATGGCGACCTTGATTTAGAGGTTTTGTGATGAAGCTCAGTGACAACCCTACCGATTCAATTCCATAGTTTTTTGTTGCTGATGATGCTTTAAGAGACGTGCAGTGAGCCTGCAATTAGGCCTACAGCTAAATGCTGATGATTTCTATGTGCTGTGTTTCTATGGCCAACAAAAGACATTTGTCTTTGTGGACTGTAGCTTTGCAGTCGTGCTGTTGTTGCTCATTGATTTTTCCCCAAACATTTCCCAAAACATTTGCTGTACAAAGAAAGAAATGAACATTTTCAGTTGGAATCCTGTGAAACACATTGCATGCTAGCAATACACATAGCCAAAGTGTGTACCAGGTCAAAGTGGTAAGAAAGAAAGCTTCCATTTCAAAACCTTTTAAGCCAAGACACACTTGCTGTATGCTTAGATTTCAACCTTTATTTAATAATAATAATTTGGATAAAGTGCATATTTAGAGTTCTGATGAATAGGTCCAGTGCTAATTATCCAGCTGGCAAAGCATGGCCACTCCTCTCTTGATCCAGTGCTGTGGACACTTGTCGGTGGGCAGCATCATGCTGATGACGAAGTTAGTTGAGTGGCCTGTGGTAGACAGAGTCCCCTTACGCTCGCTGGTCTTATACAGTGGACACACGTATATATTCTGGGGTTGCTTCACAACCCGCTTATCCACTGCAATATGGAGAACAGCATAAAATTAGCATTACATTTAGGATAATGACTTTCACAGAGATCCTGTGTTTACTCACCTGGCTTTATCCAAATGATGGGAACGGAGTCAAAGAGGATTTTGGGGTACTGTTCAGCTAATACGCCGCTGCATACAAAGATATACATTAATTTTTGAAAGATAATTAACCTGAAAAGCATTTTGAAGTGTTTTGTTATTCAAACCTTTTCTTATCCCATCGTGCTCCATCGAGAAATAGTCCATAAGTGTAGACTCCATCTTCAGGGGAGGTGTCAGAGGTTTCAAAAGGCATTACCTGTTTAATATTATCAGAGAAAAATCAGCCACTATTAAACAACAGTTCGATCTTTCAGATGAGACCCTCAATAAGGTAAATGTGACCAACATTTTTTTTTCTTTACAGTTGTTACAGTTAAGGAGTCACATTCTTATGACCACCAGCTAATATTCAGAGTAATCGCCGTATGCAGCACTGCCACAGCTGGACAGACTGGCTGTGACTCAGTAAGGTCTTGGTAGGTCGTCACATGTATCTGGTTCCATGCTGACTGCAGTGTATCCCACAGCTGCTGGAGGGTATGTGCGGGAGGATCCACAGAGCCAACACGACCATCAAGGTGACCCAATGGATGCTCAACTGGGTTCGAGTCCGGGGAATTAGGGGGACAGGGTAGTATCGGGAAGTCTTGATCATGCTACGTCAACCAACGTGTCAACCAATGACAGGAAAAGTAGTTACTTGTTATATAAGATGTATCAGTTCACAAGGTTATCAAACACAGTCCTGGACAACTTCGTATCTTCAGTTTACCTCACAGTGTATATCAAACCCTAAACCTAGTACACAACAGCCTCAGTGTTTGCTTTCCTCGAGTTTTAAGTGGTGGATCAAGACAATCTGGACTTGTGGCTTGAAGATTATGTGTGACCAAATAAGCTTTGATAAGTTCTCTGAAGTAGATTTTTGGCTTAACAGGCCAATGCTGGACATTACTTGAAGCCAGTTAAGAGAGTAGTGGGGTGGTACTATGCTGCATTTTGAATAAGTTGAAAGAGTTTGACATAAATAATATTTGACAGCTGGCTATTAGGACAACAGCAAGGTCTATTATACTAAACGGACCAGATGCAATTAAGAGAAATGACTCTGAGGAGACATACATGAGATTTAAGGCTCTGTGATGTAATTATGTACAATATAATGAATATACTTTATATATTTTCTACATGGAGTAAATACCTCGTAGTCAAAGCTCAGGAGGTCAATGGGGATGGAATATTTTCTGGCGTAATTCTGCATAGCTCCTGTCAGGAATGCTTGAGTAAAGAAGAAGCCGGACAGCCAGAAAACATTGGGCTTGGTGTTGTCATACCAGTCCTACAACAAATGCAAAGTCAAGATTTCACAGAGTGAAGAAAGCAAAACATTAAATGAATACACAGGATAAAGTGTTCAGTGAGGGTACAAATGTCTGCAGGTGTACAGAACACGTTTTATAATGAAAAACAATCAGTCTAACCTGTAGAAATTTGAGTCTGGCGAGTAAATCGGAAATGTAGCTTCCCAGGGGCTTGAGACTGGGATAGGAGCGCTTGGCCCACTTCTCTGGCACTTTGCCCATTAGAAGGCTGCCTGCTACAGCCTCCAGCTCAGCATCCATCACCACCAGCCCCTTGATGGCCTTAAGAAGGTTCTGCAGGCTTGTACGGATTGTGTTGCACAAACTGAGGATAGAACATTTTTGAAAGAAAGTATTAAACTGTCCATAAGCAACTCTTAGGAGACTAATACTTCCGTGGGTTTGTTTATCAGGATTTAAACATCATGTTTAACACTTTAATTGTAAAGGAAATACAGTTACTTGTTACATAAGATTTATCAGTTCACAAGGTTCTCAAATCCAGTCACAGACAGAATCTTCAATTTATCTCACATGCATGTTTTAAAGGACCCGGACCATCCCACCTAGGGATCGAACCAAGGACCTTCTTGCTGTGAAGAGGCAGTGCTTCCAACAAAGACACCGTACCGCCTACATAATACTTTAGAGAAGCGCAAAATGAAAATGGAAAAATGCACTCAGTTCATGAACGCATGCATCAAACATGGCAAGCACTCTAAACTACACTACAGAGGAGTCTGTAACGCAAGCAATCCTACGGCAATTCAGTTAGCAATGAGTCTAAATCAGCCAGAAACACCACTTAGGTAGTTTAGTTTCAAACTCACAACCTAGTATTAAAATATTTATTCTATCATTCAATTTATAAGTGTTATTTAATGCCATGAAATGTTACAAGTAATTAATACTAAACATCTGTCTATCAACTGTAACTACACCAAGGATGTAATGATTCAGAGGATTGGTAATTCTTTTAAGATTAATCAATATTCACATTAAAAGCAGGGGGGGGAGGGGGCAAGTATGTTGGCATAATTAACAACTACCTCAGAAATAAAGAGTCATCAAGTGTTTAAATAAATAAAACAAATACTCTTCTAATTACATTTTTTTCTAACAAGCAATAGTAAAAGGAAACTTTGTTAAATTGTCTTCAACTGTTGTTTAAAAAAATCATTTTGTGAGCCCAGTGAATTGTATGGCATTGTGGGTAGTGTGTCATTACAATCCTAGTAACTGCACATCTGGATGTCCAATGAATGATCTTCCCCCCTGCATTTTCCCTTTTTCCAAATTGGTTCCTTTACAATTTGCTCTTGCTCTTGAGATCACCACTCCATGCACAACACCCATGTTGACCATGGAACGACTGCAAACCAGGAAGTTTTTTTCTTCATATTTCCATTTTAATTCCTAAAGCACTAAATGTTAATGTTTTCTCACCAGGATGACATTTCCAGTACTTACTTGTTATATCGCTCCATCTCCTGTACAAGCACCGTGTTCATGCTCTCTTCATACCGTACTGGGAATTTGGCAAGGGCAGCTTCGATATTAAAGTTTCCTGGTAGCTACACAAATATTTAAAAGAGGTTAGCACTTATTGGCTTTGGTTCCTGTGGTTTTAAAAGCACACGCTAAGTAGAATTCCAAACACCGTACTTTAGATAGGATGTCACTGGCGATATCCAGCAGGTTGTTGTCTCCCCCGGAACTTCCTCCTCCCTTCGTGCCTCCTCCCTGAGTTAGGATAAGGGAGTCGAACAGAAGTTTGGTCTGCTGAAGGTCTTTTGAGATCTCTACATTCTCATGCATACCGAACACCTCTGGATGCTGAAGGGGTGGCAGATTCTAGAAGGGGTAGAGTAATCCTTAACTTTGTTCAGATCAAGAAGAAGAATGCAATGATTACTGTTCGGTGTGTGTATCAATATCATCCGTTATGCTCACCTTGATGAACTCCACATAGTCCTCGTAAACAGACTTCGGAGGAGCGTAGTATTGCCCACTAGGAGAGAAAGCGTAACGGGAATTCTCGATAATGTCTTTATTGTAGAAGTCAGCCAGGACAGTCAGGAGGAGGCGGCGGTCCCAGTCGTCCGTGACACGCCCACCATAGTTACACTCTCCGGTCAGATATGTGATGGCTTCGAAGGGAACTGCCTCGTACTCGTTCACAAAGAGCTGTGGGAGTACAATTTATTTTTTAATATTTAATAAAAATTAAAAAAACATTCTAGTACATTTTGAGAATGCATTTACAACATTCAATTTAGTGTAGCGCTGTCACGAATCCAGCCTCGCATCCCTCACCATCATACACTTTATTATAAATGGTCAATAAAGCTGAAGATCCACAGCTGCGCCTTGTTTCCGAGGTAATGTTCAAGGCACTATGATTCTGATTTGGGTTAGTTTGTATTCTTGTTCATGTTCTCTTGGTATTCTTGCTTATGTGCACCCTGGGTCGTAAAATGCATTTAATTGTGGTTGTCATCAAGGCTTCTAGTGTTTATGAGCAGCGTTACCTGCAATTGCCTGATACTGATTCGCAGATCTGATTCATTAAATCCATATGGAATGTTCCAACCCAACGGTCCAAACTTCTTCCTCTCCTGAACAAGAGCGTGAAAAAAGCAAACCCCATACAGAAGCTTTTCCCAAACCTAAACACAGAGACATGGATTCATATCAGAACATGGTGTGTCATTTGTGTCGGCAGAATTTTACAGTCCCTTTACTCACTAGCTCTTTGTTTGGGCAAGCTGAGAAGAACTGTGGGTCGCAAATAGGATCCGACAGGTAGGACTGCAGCAGGTTCAGTCGGAGGCCTGTAGGAGGCTCGTTGGTCATCTTGACTCCATTCTGTAGGATGGTCACTGGGAACTGGCACAGTAAACCGGTTAGATTTGTAATGGCGGGACAGAATAGTAACTACTACTCTAATAGCTAAGCACCATGGGAGAGGGGTAGCTGGTGAGCCAAAGCCGGAAGTCTGGGTGGCACATGCTTGGGCTAAAGTCCTCACAAATCTTCTCTAGAGTGGGCATCCAGGATACAGCCAGATGGCAGTTCTGCAGGCACACCCACGTCCCCTCCTTCATGGCCGACTGGATCATCGTCACAGCAATAGGACCCTGGCCTTGACCAAGCGATATTGACTTAAACTTGGCCCCGCCCATGTTCTTGTCATTTGCAAACTTGAGCAAACCTGTTGAAAGCAGACGTTTCAGTAACCGGTCATAACGAATGTGTAATGAAAGCGCTGACAGTAATTAATGGTACTCACTGGCCATAGGGTCTGCTCCTGGAGAGAGCACGAACACCAGCGGGATCGTTGAGTTGGAGTCGACGTAGCTCTTACTCAGATCGAACGGAGGTGGTTCGACAAACTTTTTGCCCAGTTTGTCCGTGACATAACTGGTAATGGCTGGCTCAATCTGTCAGAAAATGTGAGAAATAAACTAAACTGGACAATTGAGTCAGCTGATCAGGATTCCAGTGAATCCAGAATTAACTGGCAAACAGACATGAAAGATGAGGATGGTAAACTTGAAGTTAAACTCCACGTTAATGTTCCACGATTAAAGATTAGATACGCGAATAATTTAAAGAGCACATCATCATTATTGCAGCATCATGGGAACTTGCACTGCCGAGCTACTCACTGCAGATGGGTATAACATGTGTTAATGCTCAATAGGATTCTCAATAGCTTAAGCTAGCATATTTTTTAAGACCGCACTTTCCTAATCTGTTTGAATAGCATGAATTCAGCATTACAGAGCAAGCGACTAAAAATAAATTGCATGATTTGCACTGAATTGTGTCAGCCGGTTTATGTAGTTCGGACATCCGCTGATGCCAATTATCAAGTTCCAAGTGTTCATCAGTAAAGGTGGAGTGATATTAAGACTTAATTTAATGTGAAAAAAGGTTTTACACAAAAAGGTCGATCAAAAAATGTTTGGAACTGTTTCTTCAACAAACAAGTTCCAAACTGTCAAGTAGTGGGCCTTGATGTCAAATGAATGCCTAATTGTAGGGTCTACATTTCTTCTCAGTTTCTTTCATGAATTTATTAATGAAACAAAATCTCTGCCATATAGTTTGTGTGTGTGTGTGTCTAATCATCTCAATTAGTGCAGGCTACAAAAAGGAAAAATGCAATAACAGGTAGTAATAAAGCAGTCCTTCAGATGGGCTTAGGCATAGTTATTAGGGAAAAAACAGTAGTTACATTTCCTGTCAATTATGTTGAAGACCTATTAACGTTCACTATGTAATCAAGCGAGAGTATTTGGCACCGACAAAGAAATGTCGATTCCTTAACATTCAATTTCTCAGACCAGTGTTCCCCCAATCACCGGGCCTGGAAATGAAAACATTGATTATTGTGCTTCCATTTCCAACATACTACAGGTGTTATAGTCTTCGCTAGGTGTTAATGTTTCATTGCACTGAAAAAATATATCATATCTTATATAAAACTGGTGCGTAGTACCAAAAGGTTGGGAACTGGAGGCTTTGACAGTATACTATGGAGTAAACTGTTATGGGTAAACTGTTCAAAGACGCACCTGATAAATATTCTTCCTCTGTTAGAACAGGGTCACACAAAAACATGAAATGAATTCAACCGCACTCTTGTGGAGGGTTTATGGCACATCTTGTATACCAAAGTGGGACCAGATTGTACAGAGCAAAAGAGAAAAAATAAGATTCCTGAGCTGAGAAACTTTATTTTGACATAATGTGAGTCGCTTGGAAAAAAAAGATTAAAACATTAAAGGACTCTTTTTGTAGCACAGCTTATAAATCGTCCTCTGAATAATATAATATGAGTAAATATAGTGTAGGCGAGAGTCAACATTACCTTGTCTGGCCTAAAGCAGCGATAGATGATCATTTTCTGGAAGTCGTTGAGTTTATCACACCATGGTTTTGGCAGAGGTGTTTTGTGAGGCTCCTTGCTGTCATAAATGGGCAAAAAGTCGGTGGGTGCCTTGGCGACACCTTCCCTGGATTAAAGAAACAACGACTAATAAAGACAGGCAATCGATGATCCTTTTACAGAAAGAACAGATCATAACAACGTTCAATAGAATATTTACATTTAAAAACACTCTAGTTTCACCCTTGGTTCTCCCAAGCTTGTACACACCCTCTTGCACAGATGCCTTTATTAACTAACCAGGGTCCTTGCACAGTGTTTGAAGTCCCCACTCATTTAGTCTGGTCATTTTTCCCACCCAGCAGACATGGCCAATTTGTGTCTGACAGTGACGCTGTGACTGTCGGCCACTAAGAACATCGTTTTGCTCACACTGTGAAGGTGACATGATTTATGTTACAAAGGTTAAGTCAGAAAAAATGAGAGACTGACTTGAAGCCGTTCAAGCCAGGTAGATCACTGGCTCGACAGATCTCATCCCAGCTCTTATCTTGCAGCCAGGAGGGGTCAGGATTAGGTCGATTATTCTGAAGGCCTACACCACCAGTGAGCAGGAACATGAACTCAGAGTAATCGATCTCGTTTTTAGCCCTAGACATGGAAGACAGTCAGGATAACTTGAAATTGTGCTTTTGTGGTTATTTTAATCATATAAACGAATGTATTAGGAAATACAGAGCTTACGTACAGCAGCAGGTTGGAACAAAGGAGGAAAGAGAAGAGCAGTTTGTGACTCTCGAAAAGCGAGCGGCACACGTTGCAGTACAAGTTGTAAGTGAAATGATCAATCAGGTATCTCAGTCTCTTCTTCAGAATCTTTGACTTGTTGCTAAAACATACAATAAAATACAATGATATGTTATATCAACTAAGTTCTATCACAAGTATATAATTAATACCAGAGTATGAGCTGATGAGACTAGCAGTGCCAACGATGGGAACCATTAACGAATGCTATAAAAGCAGCCTAAATGATAAAAGTAAAGCAGCACCCACAATAAGATTCTTGGCTCACAAATAAAACATGACATAATTGATAGTATGAAAATACTATCAACACAAATAGCAGTGTTTTTAATAATTAGTATAATACTATATAATACTATATCCAAAATTATTATAATACTATATATACATGGATAGAACGCAGGACAGACAGACAGAAAGACAGACGTATATTTACATTTTCAGCATTTAGAAGACGCTTTTATCCAAAGTGACTTACATTCATGACTGAACACAATATCTGAGCAATTGAAGGTAAGGGCCTTGCTCAGGGGCCAAACAGTTAATGTTGATAAGGTGATAAGGCTTGAACCAGTGACCTTCGGATTACCAGCCCAGTACCTTAACCAATAAGCCATCACTGCCCTTAGATGTAGACGTAAGGATAGAGACAGACAGATAGATTCTCTATTGAACCTGGAGGATATTAACTGTGGATTGGGACACAGCCATGGATTACCTGTCTTGTATGGAGTTGATGTATAGGTTGACGAACCAGCTAAGTGAGTACTGGTACATGGGGTCAATGTTAGCCAGGTCTGCTATGGTGAAAAACAGAATGGAGGAGTTTTTGGCGATGTCCCTGTAGCCCTCTCTCGACTCCGCTATTTTAATCTCCGTCTTCTCTGCAATCTGAAAATGAACACAACTCAAATCAATCCAAATGAATGCCAATGTATAGATTTGTTTCCAAACCAGTGCGTAATAAACCCAACCTGCTGTTTCTGGAAGATTTCATTGGACATGATCTTTGCAGAATCCAGGATCTGGATGGCCTTCTCGTCCTCCAAGATGTTCCCCTCTGAGGACTGCAGGGTCTCCAGGATTTTGTCTTCAGTTTCTTTCAGCTGTTTCTTGTTGGCAGCAGACTGCAGTATCAGAGCATTTCTCTCCTCTTCTAACTCTGGTCTACGGACCATCACCGTGCATCACATTAAGAATCATTATTCATTAGACACACACATACACACACTTGCTAATCTAAAAATCATACAATTTAAAGCATTAATTTAAAGACAAAATATTGTGTTTACTCGATAACGTTGTACGGTAGAATTACTGTAGATACTTGTTTTAACATTTCAAAAAAAAAATCTCTTCCTTTTCTGTGCTGTCACTATATGTATATATTGAATTTGCTTGTGCACCCATGGTGACATCTGCTAGCTGCTACTTTGTACTATCCACACCTTAACAAGCTAGCAGGAGTCGCAGTTGTATTAACAATTAGGGGAAACCTTATCGGACCTTTTTTTCTCACAGACACACCAAATCGTCTGTTGAATAACACTTTCAGTCAAATTCAAGTTCATCCTACTCTCTCTAGAACGAGAAGAAGGCTCGTTTTTAAACAGCTTTCAGCCATGGTAGAGTTTAATAAACTCTGGTCTATCAGGTACAATACTAAACTTTTAATTGAACTAAATGATTTTTTTAACCAAAGTTAATTGTGTTTTTGCAATTTGTCATTTTATCGCTACTACGTCTGCTAGCCAAACACCTATTTAGCCCACTAGCTTGCAAGTTGTCATTAGCTTTAGCTAAACAGTTAGCTGGTACTAACATCAGTTAGTTAGCTAGTGGTTTTTCATCAAAATATGTTATACTATTGACCTGCATTGCTTGATAATAAGAAATCTCTTTTTGATTTTACAGACATGATAAGACCTGATTAATCTGCCCTGTGAGATGCTGCAGTTGGATTTGGGCAAAAAAAAAATGTCTACTGTAACTGCACTGTGTGTGTTATTTTGTGCATGTAAGATTGTATTTGAAAAAGTATTTATTGTTATTTGTATGTTGATGTTATACAAGAATGGATGGACGATATCCAATACATGAAACAGTTCTATGTCAGCTCATTATTTTTAATTATTTAACTTGTTTTGAGTCGGCATGACATAATATGTAACAACCAAATAAAATAAAGAATTTCGTTGTACTGTACATCTGTATATGTGTAATTACAAATAAAACCATTCTTCTTCTTTAAGTAAACGTGTTACCTTTCTTTTGCCACCACAATGCCCAGCAGCTGATCCTCCAGGCCCTCAGGAGTGATCATGAAGTTAAGCAGGGACACTTTGGTGGCCAGCTCCGGTAGATAATGAGGGTTCCTGAGTTTAGTGGTGATGTAAAAACGAAAATCACTCGAGTACTCAATCACACTCTCTCCCAGCCTGATACATTCCATACCCCCTGTGTACAGACGATAGAATATTTCCAAGTTAAAACATCATAAGAATTCGATGAATGTAGGTATAAAATGAAAGCATACCTTGTTTAAATATCTGTTTGAGCAGAAGGGGCTCTATTGAGGGATCCAGTTCTTCTCCTACATTCTCTAGCAGCACTGGGGTACCAAACTGGATGCAGTTCTCCAGAGTCCTCATATAGTCGGCATCAGTGAGTTTGATCACATTCAGATTGTTTTCTTTCTCTGAGTTCTTCACCCACTTGTTGGCCTGACCTTGAGGGTCAATCATCAATGGCCTGCAAATATATTCATGCATTGACCTTGAAGTAATATGCTTGTGCTGTAAAGTGTTTTAAATT
>JAYDZG010000020.1:13419936-13431200 GCA_034509265.1 Microcambeva bendego
TACAAGTACAAAACTGATTTTCTTTCTAAAATTAGAGCGTGCGGCTTATACTCAGGTGCGGTTTATAGGCCGGAATTTACGGTAGTGTAGTTGATTCTACCGCTGCTGGCGATACCCAAATTGCAGTTTAGGAAGCTATACTGCTGCTCACTCTTTTCACCCATACACTCTGCACAGGCTCCTCTCTATCTGCCAATAAGGCTCCTTACACAATGTTTTTAAGACCCCACCAGAATAGTGCGGACATCCCATTCTGCACCCACTCATTTACTTTGTAAACGGTCGTGGGGATGCTGTAGCCTATCATAGCTTTTCATAGCTTTTCAGATGGCAATGCCGAGGTTCGACCAAGGAGATCAGAATCTCCATACAGGATGAATGAAATATTTTTAATTCTCACAGATCTTGCCAGTTTTACCTGGAACCAGTTGATAGTGCAGCAGTTGATCAGAGAGGGAAACTGTCTCAGGCGGTTTCTGAAAGCATCTCCAATGGGGCTGAACGCCACCACGATGTGCAAGTTCTCTCTGCATCGATTCACAAAGTAGGCGAACAGAGACAGAGGGCTGAATTCCAAATTCTTATTTCCTGCCTGGGCTATGGGTCGCATGGCCTGAAAAGAAAGAATGAACATTTATCACACTGAGAAATAGAAGTACAATGAATGTAGTAACAGAAGTACCTCTAATTATCAGGTTTAAACTTTTAATGATCTCACCAAGAAAATATTCCTTAGCATTTTTGTGTCTTGGGACTATACCAGCCACAAACAATTTAATTTTCTTTACTAGTGCACAGTATTAAATGAGCTTCCAGCAAGCAGCTGAGATGATCACAAAAAATAATGCAACGTCTCGTGGATGATGGTGGACCAGACCATTTACCACAAACACTACTGCACCTAGATTTACTAGTCAATGCACAACCATGCCATTACTACTAATACTACCATGTCAATACAGTGTTTATATAAGGTCCAAATCCCAATTCAATAAGGTAAACTGGAGATAATAAAATCCCAATAGGCAAGTTACTATGTTAAGTGTAGAATTAATAATAGCCTTAATAAATGCTCTATATAGGTGTTCCTAATAAAATGATTGGTATTAAAATTCAGGTTTGGATTTTGGAAACAAGTATATGATTTTAAATGTGCAGCACCTCCATGATCTCCTGCTTCTCATCCACAGCAAACAGGTTTGGAACCTCCCCGGTGTTTAACAAACTATCCACATCTTCCAAAAAGGCCTCCTCTTTTATCTGAGCATCTGTAAGCAAAAACACCATTCTCTGGCCCTTGACACCTGCTTTCTTCAGCAGAACCTGCGATTAGGACAAACATACTTTATTTCATGGTGCACCAGTTATATACATTGATTAAAAGAATGAAATGAAAAAAATGAACAGTACCTTGAGGTCATCTCTCCACTCATTCATGCTGTAGTTCTTGGAGATCTCAGGTTGGAACATAGTCATGCCAGCCATGAATGCGGCCAGTCTGGTAATGGACTGACGGCCGCTTCCCCCGACCCCGACCAGCAGAGCACTTCCTCCAGGCTGCTTCAGCACACGGCTGATCCTGGACAAGTGCTCCAGTACATAGCTAAAACACACACAACCACAGCTTCACAGTCTGTTTAGGTCAAAGGCCTGTTGTAACAATTACAATGTCCGTTGATATTCGACTGACACACACTTCCTCCCTGCTTATTCACCCATACTGTGAATTTGGACATGAAGCGGTTTTGAATACGGAGAGCCATGCCGCAGTGTCTGCGCTCTTCAACTTTCCACCCAGGTCCATTTTCCAGCAGACTAGAACCCAACCATGCCCACTAGAGGATTCACAGCTGACCAGCATCAGAGCCGAGATTCATTTACTTTTACGCCCTAATCCAAAGTGACTTACATTATGGTTACAGTAAACAGTCTGAGCAATTGCAACCTTGAACCAGTGACCATCTGAATATTAGTCTGGTACGTTAACCACTAGCCTGCGACTTGCTGCCCAACAGGTAGAAGGTCATTTTTATATAGTTATATCATTTGAAAACCCAACAAACTATGGGACCCAGGTGTCAATAATTTCATTATATTCCTTTTAATTATAATGTGTTCTTATTGTAATACAATAGCCATGCGTGGTAATATATATCCCTAATACACTGACAACAACAGACAAATTTTTAATGTGAGAGATGGAACAGGGAAAGTACAGAGAGGAGTTTTAATGCTCCTGTTTGGAGCTTGAACTTGGACGTTACCGGAAAATCACCAGGTCCATGCGGTTCTTGTGCGTCTGGTTGTAATCGACCAGGCAGGTCTCCACCACCTGACTGTAGCTATCCATGCTGGGAACTTCTGCGTATAATCTGTCAGGAGGCTCTACGTCGGGGGTCATGTAGTCTCCAAATAACAAGCCTCTCAGGTCCTCTTCACAGAGCTAGAGTGGAAACACAATTCCAAGAATATGATTGCACTTAATATAGTTCTATTATAATAGTATTAACAATAACAGGTATGTCAATGTGTAGTTTCAGTTCGGTTCATTTTCTTTAACCCCTTATAAGAAGGGGAGGGGTGCTGGAGCCTATCCCAGCTCTTCAATGGGCACAAGGCACACGGTAACACCTTGGATGAGGCGCCAGTCCATTCATAAGTTCAATTCAATTCAGTGTCTCCAATCAACCTGGTAGCATGTCTTTGGACTGTGGGAGGAAACCGGAGTACCCGGAGGAAACCCACGTGGAAACGGAGAGAACATGCAAACTCCACACAGAAAGGATCTAGATCGCCCCACCCAGTGATCCACCAGTGATCCACCCAGGACCTTCTTGCTGTGAGGCAAGAGTAAATACTGAAAAGAAAGAAATGTACTTACAGACTTTTTGTCAGCTTTCAGATGCGCAAAGACGGTATCGAAGCTTTCCTTGAAATGCTCTTTCACGATATCATTCATGAGTCTGTAAAGCCACGCTCGGTCCTGATCATCTACCAGACGGTCATAGAAGACACGAAGGACCTCGTGAACGAACAGGCGTATCATGGTACCCTTGCTCTCCAGAGATTCCTTCTTTATCAGCAGGCAGCCCTGCACCACTCGTGAGAAATCTCTCAGGTTAAACGTGTAGTGAGACTTGGCCGGGGTAGGAAGTAGGTTTTCCATCGCCTTCTTATAAACCTGTCATGAGAATGAATCAGAATATGTTCACAAATTGAAATAAGTGTGAGCGGCGTGACGTCCGTGCTGTTCCGAATACCTCCGAGGTAGCCGCCACTATCTGGTTTCCGATGGTGAAGAAGTCTGGGGGGAAGTCATTGTTCCGGAAATAAAAGGCCACCACGTTGGAGAATATGCGTGACATGGTGTCGTCGCTGAACGCGTTGATGCTGCAGATGTTGAAGTGGCGCAGGAAACGGGGCGTCACTGCATTCCTCCCACCACCAGGGGGACCCATGGCTGAGATCAACTGCAGATCCACTAATGTGATTTTGGAGGTGTCTTTTAGGTCATACCTGAAACAAACAACACATTTGTGACGTTTAGTGGATGTCTGTTTACCAGCCAAACCAGTCTAAGCACTCAGAACTCAACATACCAGTTTCCATGATCAAAATATTGACGAAGAAGCTCGATGGGAGGTTGAGCACCAAACACTTCCATGGCCGGCATGTTCATGTCATCTACAAATATAATGCATTTCTTTCCCATAGGAGGACCAAACACACCTCTTCGTCTTTTATCCAGTCTGGACATAATTATGTTCTACAAAAGAATAGTAAAAAATAATCAAATATTGTTGATTTGATTACATTGGCTGGATTAAAATATAAAATCTTAATATACAGTAGTTACCTGAGTCTGGTTAGCACTAGTGCGTGCTGAGAAGTTAACAAAGAATGGTAGGTAGCGGTCTTTGTCTAGGTTGTTCATCAGTTTCTCCTTCACGTAAACAGACTTTCCAGTACCAGTAGGACCAACAAATAGAATAGGTCTAAAGAATATAATCGAAAAAGTGAAATATTTTTTCCTCAAATTCAGGTTACTACTTCAAAGTATTTAAGTATTGATATATATCAAATAGATTAGTTTATTCGCTCACTTACACTCCATAATTAATGCAGAGGTCCATCAGGTAATTGTAGCGCACTGTGTCAATTGTAGGAACAATGATGTCCTGTACTTTGGTGTTTTTGTCCCCTAAGATGGCATTTTTTATTGATTCATTCCAGTGAACCCATCTTCCCTTTCCTTTGAACTAGAAATTAGACCAAATGGTTGTAAGGTTGTCATGAACCGCCATGAGTAACATTTGAATTGGATTACTTGAAATTATAATGACTATTACTAACACGTACCTCATAATAATAGTCATATAAAAGACCCTTATCATCAAGGGGGCATTCCCATTTCGAGACAGCTGGAGGAATGGGGTGCTCTTCTGATTTCCCTGATATGACTTCTCTAAGAAACAGATTAAATTTTTCACGGCTGTCACCATCGCAGCTCCCACCAACAGACCAGACCGAAGAAAAAGCAAACGCAGCCTGTATGAAGAAAAACATTTGTGTTTGATGTTTAGGTCAATGTAAAAAAAAAAAACTCAGGGCATCATGTTAGGTAAGTAGGTAACACTGTCAGCTCGGAGCATGAAGGTCCTAGGTTCGAGCCCGATGTGTGGTGGTTCAGGTCCTTTCTGTGTGGGGTTTCCATGTTCCTCCTGTGTCCATGTGGGTTTCCTCCAGGAGCTCCGGATTCAGCCCACGGTCCAAGAACATGCAGTCAGGTTAATTAGAGACACTGAATTGTTTTATAGGTGAATCAGTTATTCAGGCTGCTCGTTATTGGAATGGCTTACCTATTAAGCCAAGTACAAACCTTCAAATCTTAACTTAAGATAAGGCTTAAAACAAACCAGATTTGTAATCATCCACAATACTAGTCCATTTTTTTAGTATTTTTATAATATTGTCTAATGTTTTATCTATTATGTCACTTGTAACCAAAAGCCTAGGGACTACAGATGAATATTAGCCTATCAGCTCTTTACATTGATGTGGGAACTCTGTCTCTGAAATAAATATATAAATGTGTGTGTGCCCTGCGATGGACTGCAGTAGTCTCCCAGGTGTTACTGTGTGCCTTGTGCCCATTGAAAATCTGGTGTAGGTTCCAGTGTGTGACCCTAATTGTATAAGGTACCAGTCAGTTTTTATGGTAGACATCAGGAAATTCCAGTCCATAAAGACAACATTACAAGTACTAGTGTGGACACCAGCGACTGATACACATCTTCCCCGTAAAGCTTCTTTGAGTGGTCCAAAAAGGTGCCCATGCTCTAACAAAATCATAAGATTATGAAAATCCCTCATATTATATACCATGATCCATGTGCGGATATTCTTGTTTCCAGGGTCTTCGGTTAACGGTTCAGTGAGAAGCATTTCAAAGAGTCGCGTTAGAGACACTACTGTGTTACTATTACTGGTTGAGACGACCTCCTGAAGTAGAAACAGATAAAGCCAGATTCATTTGAATCCAAAAAGGGTTCTAATATCAGACAGCACAATTTAAAACTTGAAAAATAAAGGCAGGTCAATAATGATAAACTTACCCTACAATTTATTCTTAACATCCTGAGCGCTGGAGGGATTAACCAATTGAACAGCTCCAGAATTAGTGTAGAATTCTCCTGGTTTTGTAAAGGCTGGGGTAGAGTTTTTAGCCAAGATGTGACGAGTGGCAACCATCCCAGCTGAGACGGCTCCATGTAGATCATCCCGCAACGACTCACAGTGGCTGGCTGGAAGAGTATTTAAAAACTAAATCAAATCATGTATTGAGAAAGTCTGGTCAGCAAATCAGTCCAGTAAGTACAATTCTACCAAACATCACAGAACCAACAGTCTTACTGAGGCCTGTGACAGGTCCATAGCTTCAAATATCAGACTCATCTGGTTGGACATCTGAATAATTTCTCCACTCATGAGGCACAGCTGGAAGTGAAATTAAAACGGTAAAATATGGCATGTAAGAAAAATAATGCACTATGTAGAAATATACAGATCTATGCCAAGGTGAAAGAAATTCCACTCAGACTAAAGACTTGCCTTTTTATTGTCATCCAGCACAGTGTTCATGCTCTCAATCCAAAGTGTGTCTATGGGTCCATCAAACACTACCCACTTTCTGTCAGGGGACTCTGCTGAAGCAAACTCCCGAAATGTATTTGCCACGATTCCATCAGTCCACTGAAAGAGAATATAAGGTAATACTTATCTACCTGATAGTACTCTTCAATTAGTTGTAGAAACAAAGCATAACCTTTAAAACGTACATACAGTTCTGCAATATTACCAAACTCATTCTACATTAATTGAAAACACACATATCCAAAAAAGGCAATGCACACAGCAGTGATTCCAACTATGAAGCGTGATGGAGAGAGTATAGACGTTTAGAATAGTTCAGAATTTATGAAAGCTATTTTTTACCGAAGAAAATCAGCCGGGCTGCTGTGAAGTTTAGTAAAAGGTGAATGATGCAACTGAAACCTACCTCATGAGACACAGGGTCAAACTGACCAAAAAGCTGACCCATCGTGATAGCTTTAGGGTTGATGGTACGGTATTGAACCCTCTCTTCCTCATTGTAACCTCTTTCATTCATTAGTGTTAATGTGTCCGCTAGAATGTGCAACACTTTGGTTTTGCCAGCAAACGGTTCACCTACAAGCATGAAACTAAGGGAGAGCAACAAGAGAAGCTAAGTTACATTGTGTAAATGACATCCAATTTTGTAACATACATAGAAACATGCTCCTGACTGTTACTGATTAAGTTTAAAAAAGTACTACAGCACTAGAGTTCTGTCACTGTTAATGCACTTGCAATTTAACATCTAGATGAATTAGACAGTAATAAATGAAATCACCATTCCCAATTTGATTCCAGGCATTTCATTTAAAACCCCTATTTTACCACTTCTTACAAGATTAAATGAATTCTCTATAGTATGATTAGAGTTATAAAGGCTCCCATAAACACTAATCAAACATTTACATGGGTCAAAACAGACACACAGCAAATTAGATAATTAATATTCTTTTGTAGAAAATCACATAGTATTTAACTTTCATGTTAAGGCAACTGAATTCATTATTAGTGACAATAACTGCCTAGTCCTGGTAACTTTTCTGTGTTTCTGTGTCTTTTAAATAGGACTACATCAACTATATCTAATAAATAAGTCTGCCATTATGTAGATGCTGATGGCTTGTCGACAATAAGGTAATTTATAGTACAGTAATTCTTTAAATCAATATAAAAACCAGTAAGGCACTAATAGAAACTAATTACCAAAAAGTCATATAAAGGAATCACTGCCAGAAATAAAGGATTTATATATATAATTATATTTAAGGCATATAAATAAAACTATATAACTATATTTAAGTATATTGAATACCATAAGCCTATGTTTTGGTAAGCCAGCAGTACCAAACTTCACATAGACAGTCACATACAGGGAGGTTTTAACCAGGTTCCCAGAATCTTGAGACCGAGTGGGACCTATTTATTTTTGCAATTTGACTTCTCTCTCTTAAATGCTTTTCCAATCAGTGTCTCTGTTGTCTACCCCAGCTTTTCAGTGGGCACAAGGCACACAGTAGCACCCTGGACAGGGCTCCAAGAGGAATGTAATTGCCTGCATTGTCTAATTACCGTAGTTCATCAACCTAACATGCTGTCTTAAGTTAAGAACTAGATATTTCCCTATAGAACAATGTCCACCTACCCATGACGCACAATCATCATCTCATAAGTTTGGATAATTTTATCCAGGAAAACTTTCACAGGCTGGACATTGTGATTCAAACAGCATTCGTGAGCACAAGCCAAAAAAAGCTATAGAAACAAAAGAAATTCATATTAATTCATCAACATTAAACAGGTATTAAACAAGGTTTAAAAGCTGTGTGTGCTCTAACCTGATAATCAGCAACAGGAAGAGAGATCCCAGGAAAAAGATCACTAGTAATTCCATTAAACAGAGGAATGTCATGAGAGAGAAACTTGGGCTCGTTCACATCTTTAATGGATCGTAGAATCTAATCGACAAACATACTACGCATCAGTCTCTACATAAAGAAGGACAAATGTAAATAACAGTAGTTTGCAAATCCTTTTCAACCCGAATAAGGGTAATTCCAAATTTGATGGATGAAACATTGGTAAAAAGTTGAGATAGAGTCATTTGATTGTATACATTTTGATTGTATTTGTATTTTTTATTTTAACTTATGTAAAAAGGCTTAATCGTTTTTCCTTACGAGAATATCTTCATTTTCATCTGGAAACTTAAGCTTCAGGTTTCCTGCTGCCACAAGAACAGCTTTGACGGCTCTCATTCCATAATCATAGTGGAACTGCGAGGACAGTTGTTCAGAGCACAGCCTGTACGTCATCACGATCTTTACTGAGAGAGGCTTGGCGTTCAGAAAGCCATAAGAGTACAGTGAGATCTCAGCGATCAGTGCATAGTTTGGGACCATCATTGCCACCGTTCTGAACAAAACCTAGACAACAAAATACAGACAGAGTAAATTCTGATCTATTCTTTCATTATCGATCCAGACCAAATTAGGTTGGCTGGGGAAATAAACGTTCTCTGCTCTGGTTTGAGGATCGCTTCAAATGTGGGTATAGTCTTTACAATATGGTTAAGCAATTTGCTGACAGGGTCAGGAGTTAAAATCCCTCTTATGTTAAATATTTAGACTTGATTTGAATCACAAACTTATAAATATTAAAATTTGATAGATTAGACAGATTGAACTTTATGAGTAAAGGATCTACCTATTTGTATAATAACTATAGATATTAACATAAATCATATAAGGTTAATTAGGTTACTTAATGAAATGACTTTCTAATTTGTATAATAAATAATTAAGGATACTTATTGATACATAATTGTCCAGATATATGTACGGTAGAGGTAAAATGCAGGTGCAAATGATAATAAATGATTATTTTAAATGATTATTCAGCAAATTATGGACATTTATCAGATCAGATGAAAGATCAGGACGATATGCACGACAGCGATGCGAATTCATGCAGCGCTGTAGCAGCCCCTAGCGGAACTTGACATGAATTGCATTTAACATTTCACTTGTGCATCTACCTAGTTAGCATCTACCAGCAAATATCTACACACAGGGAACCCAATGGGTATAAAATTTTGCATGTGTACATTATTATTATTATTTGTAACGAATACTGGGCAAAATGTGCACATTTTTTTAGTTCAGACTAATAAGAACAAAAGTGATTTTATCGTGCTACAGCGGCCCCTTGTGGAATTCAATATAAATTACATCTAGATACTAATAAATGTATGGTTTTAGTCATTGAGGTATTAATTTGGTCGTCAGTAAGGGTATTGTTGTTCCCAGTTAATGTTTGTGAGGATTTCTTGCAGGGTTTGTGCATAGGTTCAAGCAAATGCATACAAAATGTTTTATTTTAGATTTAGAATAATCTTTTCATCACTGTGCAGTGAAATTCGTCCTCCGCATTTTAACCTAATCCGTGCAGTGAAACACACGTATTCACATTTATGAACACTAGGGGGTAGTGAGTACACGCGTCCGGAGGGGTGGGCAGCCCTAGCCACGTTGCCCGGGGAGCAGTTAGAGGTTAAGTGCTTTGCTCTGGGAATCAAACCGGCAACCTTCCGATCACAAGCCGGGTTCTCTAACCACCAGGCCACGGCTGCCTCAAAGGTGAAATTAGTCCACTTAACAACATACAATGATTTGTGTGATGACTGTTAAAAGAAACATGTTAAAATACATAATATAAGCACAAACTTGAATCACATAATCAATACATATATCGGACAAAAATGAGTCCAAGATGTTCCACCTTCAGGTTATCAGGAAGCTCGGATCTTCCAGCATATCCAGGGTTCATGGTGATCGCCACGAAGCAGTTTGGGTTGAGACGCAGCTCTGTACCCTCAAAGTCGAAAACCTCCAGGTTCATCTCGATGGCTCTCTGAACGCACAGGATCTGCTGCGCCACGACAGACAGCACCTCCAGTTCGATGCGGTTAAACTCGTCAAAGCACGCCCAGGCACCCGAGGACGCCAGTCCCTTAAAAAACTTCAAACATCGCAAAGAAATGTTGAGTCGGTCTCGTCAGGATGAATTCTGCTAATATGAGAGCGACTGTCGTTTACCTTTCCCATGGCTAGATAGTCGAGTCCGTCAGAACAGTTAAACACAACACACTGCACCGCTAGGGCTTTGGCCAGGTCTTTAGTCGTCTCTGTCTTGCCTGTTCCCGCAGGGCCTTCAGGAGCTCCACCTAAATTTAGGTAAAATGCTCCGATCTATGGCGGAGCCGCAACTGTTGGTTCAAGTTTGCTAGTTGTATGGCGGTATGAATCGAGAGCTTGGTGATTCGATTTACCAACGTCCGGTAGCATCTGTCGGTTAAAGGTGTGATGACCAATCGAGGAGAATTTCCCAAATACTCATAGGCGTACTTGACATTACAGTTGATGATGCAGACGCGGACGTTGTCGTTCATCCAGTAGTAACGCAGCTGGGCTAACCACTGGAAGTCGGTCTCATGAGAAACCCCTGATGAATAAAAGAATGAAATGAACCAGAGTTCAGTTAATGATGACTGCAGTTAAGTAGCCATATGTATAAGTAGTGATTAAACGGAGTACCTGATTGAATCATCTCCATGACCACATCCCGAGCGTGGACATCAATAGTGACCAGCGCTCCAAGAGTAGTACGGGTCTGCTTGGGCAGTTTTCCCCTTACCAGCTCTACGATGTCATTCAGTTGGCCCTGTAGCTGATCATAATAGTTCTTTAGACCCTGCCGTAATAAAATAAAATAAATATATGTTAACGACTACTGGATTAATAATAAATAATGTCTGCGATAATATGAGGTTTTCGTTACATTGGGTCCACTTCGGATAGCTTCGTGCACCTCAAGTGTCCAGTACAGTTGTGAGGTACAGAGAACCACCTGGCCAGGCCAATCTCGAACCCACTGATTTCGCTTGGTCTCTGGATAAGCCTGTAGTGCATTACAAGCAAGTTAGAAAGCACATACTTAAAAAAAAACATAATACCCCTATTGTTGTGTAGTACAATATATAAGAAATAACATTTTATATAGATTTTATATGATTAGTGAAGAAGGGAATTAACCTCCGGACCCAATCCGCC
>JAYDZG010000020.1:13549324-13569830 GCA_034509265.1 Microcambeva bendego
ATATAACAAAATACTGTATTTGTGATTAAGAGAAATGATAACGTGAACCAGTATCATATCGCATAGCGTGTAGAGTGTATTATTACATCCCTATTATTTATATAAGTAAGTTAAGAGTCCATGATTAGAACTATTTTGCTCATTTGTTATTGGACATGGGGCTATTGGTAACAAGAAGGGCTCAATAGAAATAGAATTAAGTACATTTTCTCACGTTAAGAATAACAGATGATCAACTGTCTAATCTATTTCTAAATAACCGTCCTATTGCTTTGTTAGGCATTGAGCCCACCGGTAACGTGGTGATGAAGAAAGCAGTGTTCACTGTGGAGACCATCAGCGCAGGTCAGGGAGAAGTGCTCGTCTACGTTGAAGACCCGGCTGGCCACCGTGAGGAGGCCAAAGTTACCCCGAACAACGACAAGAACCGCACTTATTCTGTAGTATATGTTCCCAAAGTCACCGGTCTGCATAAGGTAAATGGGTCCAGTCCAGCTGCATATTAACCCCACTGTGTGCTGAATACATTTGACCTTTGATTTGATTTTCTGTCATCTAGGTGACCGTGCTGTTTGCCGGACTGCACATCTCAAAGAGCCCGTTCGAGGTGGATGTTGGAATGGCTCAGGGAGATTCCAGTAAGGTCACTGCTCAGGGTCCAGGCCTTGAAGCGGTGGGCAACATCGCGAACAAGACCACTTACTTTGACGTCTACACTGCTGGTAACAGTAAACCGCACAACAAACTGTGTGATTGAACCGAATGTTGGAAAATGCTACGCTAAAATGGATTGTTGTTAAAACCAAACTATTATTACGAGGTGCCAGATTGGACACTCCAGGCTTGCACACAAGTGCCAATTATGCCAAGCCACACTAACAATCAAGCAGATTTTAACGGACTGTGCAGAATTAAACAAAGAAAGATTGAATTACTGAAATGAAAAGTGTTTACAAAACCTGTTGAGGTCATCACCAGAGAAAATACCTTTTATTATTTGATTAAAATGATGCACAGTTAAAATACAGACTGTATCCCAGCATAGACAGTCTAAATGTTCTAATATGGCATTAAACATGAACAAACAAGCGGCTACCTACTCCCAATTTTTCTCCCAGTCTGGTCATTACACTTCCATTCTGACTGAGGAGAGCCCCAAACCTCAAACCTCAGCCCCCCCCCCCACACACACACACACACATTGCTTGTACCCATCTGCTTCGTTCCTCTGCATGAGGAGAGTTCAAAGGTGGATCAGCTTTGTGTATGGAGAGGCACAACCTTATCACATTATCCACTAGCTCTGTAGAGGCTGTAATTGCATGTTATGAGGAATCCCACCATTAATTAAAAAGCCAATTGTTGTTTGTAGGTGTTCAGCCTAACCATGGCAGAGCTGAGATTCTAACCGAGTGCCCATAGATAGAAATTGGAATTGCACAAGAACACCCTAACTCTAAAGTTGTTCCTACATTTGTTTTTAACATGCTAGGTGCCGGTGTGGGAGAAGTTGAGGTGGTCATCGTCGACCCAAGTGGCAAGAAAGACACTGTGGAGTGCCACATTGAGGATAAAGGCAACAGTAGCTACAGATGCACTTACAAGCCCACTCAAGAGGGTCAGCACACCATCTACATAACATTTGCTGGGGGGCAGATCTCGAAGAGCCCCTACACAGTCACCGTGGGAGAGGGTAAGGAGCCCATACATGGGTGCTGTTGGGAATTAAAGGCACAGCAAAGTACAGTGGAACATTGACTTAGGAACATACAACATATTTGGCGTACGATTGAATTTTGGGTCCACCAGTCCACAATCTTAAATCGAACCGTCATGAATAGTTTCGTATCTCTAATTCATACACAGACACAGGGAGAACATGCAAACTCCACACAGAAAGGACCCGGACCTCCCCACCTGGGGATCGGACCCAGGGTCCTTCTTACCGTTAGGCGACAATGCTACGCACTTAGCTACCATCTCTACTTACTTAGGTAGTTGACTATGTAGATAGTAAGACAGCAAGGCAAGCCACATAGTGAACGTTTGGAAAGTGGGCGGTTTTTCTGGCATTTTCTTTATATTTCTCTTTGTAAAATGCAATAAAGGAGGAGAGAAAGCATAGTGGTGAGAAAATAAAAAAACAACTATGATTGTGTATCGTAGAGCACACGTACTGTACTGAAATATGATGTGTTTATGTAAAGTACTGTAATACTGTTTTTTTTATTCGATGATTTAAGGGAAAACCCTTATATTTATAATAAAAAAGAGAAATTAAGACATTAGAAATGTTAGGGTAGGATTAATTCTATTTACATGTCTTATGTAATAGGTTTAACATATGAACATTTTAACTTATGAAAGGTAAACTGTATGTTTTGAGGTAGTGGGTGTATAATCTCTACACATGATGACAGAAATGATATTTTCCCTGTCTGGTGGGATTTTCTTTTACTGCTTTTCTTCCTTTTTTATTTCCTGGGCTGTTTTCCCTTTCTGCTGATCTCTCCTCCTGAAGGACAGCTGTCATCCGCTGATCTTTATTCCTCTCTCTTTGGACCAGCCTGTTGGCCCCTGATGCGATTTCCTGATTCCCTGGATCCTTGTGCGGTACTTGCTTTGCTTGCTTGTTGGCCTGTCGTGTTCTCATGAATCTGCGATATCACTGTAGATATTTAGACCGACTTTAACAGCCACACATTTTCTTCTCCTTGTATCATGTAGCACGCTTGTTTCCTTGCCACATGTTCTGCTTCTGCTAATATGGACCAGGTTTAGCACAGATATGCAGCTCTCTCGTACCCTTATCCCAGTTGCGGCATGTCAGGGGTTTCCTGCCTGTCTCTGCAAGTCCGACAGAGATAACTGGGTGTGTGTTTCGAGTCTGATACATGTAGTAATTTCATCTTCTTGTCTCGACTCTTTCGTAGCCTGTAATCCTAGCCTGTGCAGAGCCAAAGGGCGTGGCCTGCAGCCCAAAGGCCTGCGGATCAAGGAGACCGCCGAGTTTATGGTCTACACCAAAGGAGCTGGAACTGGAGACTTGAAGGTCACCATCAAAGGGCCTAGTAAGTACAACGTCATATTAAACATGGTATCGTACTCATTACTACTTTTTCTCCAAATTTAGCAGCGACAATCCGTTGCTTGGGACCCCTAGTGGTGCCCAACGAGGCGGGGACTTGACTGATGCATACTCCCGCCGATGTGTGAGCAGTATGGATGTGCAACAATGCACCACAAACCGATTCAGGAATCGATTCACTCCTGTTTAATGAATTGATAAGGATTCATTTTAATCAGCAGAGGGTAGTGTCACTTCACTAGAGCACCCTTGTTATGCTAAGATTGTTGATTTGTATATTTCTATTACAGAAGGTCTGGAGGAGCCGTGTAAGAAGAAAGATTTGGGAGATGGCGTGTATAATTTTGAATATTACCCCACCTCAACCGGAAACTACATCATTACCATAACATGGGGTGGCCAGAACATTCCACGCAGGTACGCACGCCAATCTCAAGGACAAAAGCAAAATGGAAACGGTCAGTCTGTACTCGTTTACCATGGTTGACCTCCGTTTTATATCTCAGTCCATTTGAGGTGAAGGTGGGCAGTGAGGCTGGACCACAGCAGGTGCGGGCATGGGGCCCTGGCTTGGAAGGCGGTGTTGTGGGCATGTCTGCAGACTTTGTGGTTGAAGCAGTCGGAGATGACGTTGGCACATTAGGTGAGTATTCCTTGGCTTCTTAAAAAGTGAATTGGATAGATCAATGACGATGGCCGCCCATGATCCTGTCACAGGTTTACCACTGTTCGCTCTTTGAACAACTTTTGACTGATACTCATCACCCGGGAACACCCCACAAGAGCTCCGAGGGCAAAATTGTGATTGCTAAATGACTGGGTTTGAGCATCTCCAAAACTGCTTCATTTCTCATGTCAATGTTTCCTGCTTTGTGTCTTTTATATCGTCAAAAGTCACCAAGCAAGTGACCAAAGCAGCATTTATTCTCAAACATGCAAGTTTACTGTGATATTTAGTTGGTAACAGAGCACACAGGTTGGACACAGTTAGTGACATTAAATGTTCTTCACTGGATAAATGATACTTCTAGTAACCTCCAACAAACCTGAATTTATTCTCGTTTAGGTTTCTCTTTGGAGGGCCCATCTCCAGCTAAGATCGAGTGTGACGACAAGGGCGACGGCTCCTGCAATGTGCGCTACTGGCCCACAGAGCCCGGTGAGTATGCCGTGCATGTGCTGTGTAAGCAAGAGGACATCCAGCTCAGCCCCTTCATGGCTGAGATCGTTCCAGCACCGGGCAAAGACTTCTACCCAGACAAGGTACAGAGATGGAGAGCTAGATAGAAAGAAATGGAAGCACAGTACTCAATATTGACTCATTTATGGCACTATATTAGGTGAAGGCGTATGGGCCGGGTCTGGAGAGTGCTGGATTGGCTGTTGGTAAACCAGCAGAGTTCACAGTGGATGCTAAACTGGGTGGAAAGGCTCCTCTAAAGATTCAGGCCCAGGTATGAATCCATCACCTTTTCTCTTCCATTTCTTTCAAAAGATCCAAATTTGGCAGGATTGTAAATGCATTATCGTCTGTTCTCAGGACCGAGATGGAAACCCAGTGGATGTGCAGGTTAAGGATAACGGTAACGGGACATACAGCTGCAGCTATACCCCTCGCAAACCCATCAAACACACGATCATGGTGTCCTGGGGTGGAGTTAACATTCCCGAAAGCCCCTTCAGGGTCAGTCGTGACCGAATTCTGTTCTGCAGCTTTATTTCCTACTAGTGTAGAGGTTGGAACGTTTTGGATTAAGTGATAGATTCATTTTTCTCATTTTGCAGATGAACATCGGCGCTGGATGCCATCCAAATAAGGTTAAAGTGTCTGGACCTGGAGTTGCCAAGACTGGCCTGAAGGCTTATGAGCCTACCTACTTTACAGTGGACTGTGCTGAGGCTGGGCAGGGTAAAACCATGTTAAATAACTATATAAAGAAAAGTTTGACTCTGTTTGAAATAGCTTACTCACACTCGTAACCACTTATCCTATCATACCCATGGGGGGGTGGGGCCTATCCATGCTTTTCAATGGACGCAAGGCACACAGAAACATCCTGGACGGGGTGCCAGTCCATCTCAGCGCAGACACACACTACTGGGGCAATTCAGCGTTCCCATGCTTTATGCAGTACATACTGAATTAGTACATTTTCAAACACACAACCGTGCTGCCTTCGAGTACTGTTCAGTATGGAAGTATGCGATTTCAGACGTACTTTTTAATACCCACATTTTTTGTAGGTGACATCAGCATCGGTATTAAGTGTGCGCCTGGGGTGGTGGGACCAGCAGAGTCAGACATCGACTTTGACATCATCAGAAATGACAACGACACCTTCACTGTAAAATACACTCCACCAGGAGCTGGCAGCTACACCATCATGGTTCTGTTTGCTGATCAGGTAATGTGTGTGATCTATTTCTCTGTGTGTGTTTGTGTACGTTCCCGCTCTACGCCTCTTAACATCCTTTTTATATTTACAGCCTATTCCTATGACTCCAATCAGAATTAAAGTGGATCCTTCTCACGATGCCAGCAAAGTTAAAGCAGATGGACCGGGTCTCAGTCGCACAGGTATGGAAGAAAATGTTGATTGGCCTTACTCTTGAAGTTATGTAAAAATTATTACATTTTCAAACCTGCTCAGACTACATATGTAGGAATATCTGGTGTTATTTGACGTTCTTAATGACCTGCTGTCACAAACCATGGATGTCCTAAATACAATCTAAACTAGTGCTCCAGTAGTGTTCACTGGTTTATTTAATCAGTATTTGATTGGCAGCTTAGTGGGTAGCACCGTCACGTCACAGCAAGAAGGTCCTCTGTTTGATCCCCATGTGGGACGGTCAGGTCCTTTCTGTGTGGAGTTTGCATGTTCTCCCCGTGTCTGCATGGGTGTACTCCGGTTTTCTCTCACAGTCCAAAAACATGCAGTCAGGTTAACTGGAGATACGAATCTGTCCATGACTGTGTTTGACATTAAACTTGTGAAATGTGATGATAAAATCCTAATAAACAAACAAACCTGCTCATATAAGTTCATTTTTCCTCACTGGATGAGTTGTGTATGACTATGTCAAATACTGTTGCAGGTTATGACCAGTTACAAATAACGTATGTCTAAATATATTAGTATCTAACAATAGTGCCCACTAGCACATCAATTGTGTGTAGTTTGAAATACAATTTATGTATATTGATGGTTTACTGGTTTATTTCATCAGCGTTCATTCTTTTTCCCATCTCAGGTGTAGAACTGAACAAACCAACTCACTTCACTGTGAGCACTAAAGGAGCTGGCAAAGCCAAGCTAGATGCCCAGTTCACCGCCCCCAACAAAGGAGAAGCAGTTCGTGACTTTGATATCATCGATAACCACGACAGCACCCACACGGTCAAATACACCCCAGTACAACAGGTGAACAGTACAACAGCCTTGGATCATTCATCTCATTTTTTTGTGTGCTGCCCTTGTAAACAAAATGCTTTTTTTTTCTAGGGTAATCTGGGTGTAAATGTGACCTATGGTGGTGACTCCATTCCCAAGACTCCTTTCGCTGTGCCTGTTGCACCTTCCTTGGATCTGAGCAAGATAAGAGTTGCAGGCCTTGGAGACCGTATGCCATTTTTTATTATTTGACTTTTCCAGTTAGAATAGTGATTTTTGTAATAATTTACTTTTTTGTCCTTGCTTTAGAAATGACTGTTGGGAAAGACCAAGAGATTACGGTCAAATCAAAGGGTGCAGGTGGTCAAGGAAAGGTTGGAGCAAAGGTGACTGGACCAGGTGGTAAATCGGTGCCCTGTAAAGTGGAACCAGGTCTGAGCCCAGAGACCAGCAAAGTCCGCTTCATTCCCAGAGACAAGGGACCTTATGAGGTGGAGCTGACTTATGATGGAGCACCCATCCCAGGGAGTCCCTTCCCTGTAGAGGCTGTGGCCCCCACTGATCCATCTAAGGTGTGATGCCTTGCATTACTGAATGCTGACATTATTAAAACAGCAGTTGGATTCAAACTCTTCTGACCCCCATATTGCCTCTATTTCAGGTTCGTTGCTCTGGTCCTGGACTGGAACGAGCTAAAGTTGGCGAACCTGGGCAGTTCTTCGTCGACTGCACGAACGCCGGTCCCGCCGAGCTGACCATCGAGATCATTTCTGATAACGGGACTGAAGCGGAGGTGCGCATCCAAGATAACGGAGATGGAACGTACACCATCACCTACATCCCTCTGTATCCTGGAGCTTACACCCTGACCATCCGCTACGGTGGCCAAGATGTACCCAACTTCCCTTCAAAACTCATTGTAGAGCCAGCTGTTGAAACCAGTGGGGTGAAAGTGTTTGGACCTGGAGTAGAAGGCAAAGGTATAAAGCAATTTAATTTCATATTAAGATGTGGTCACATCCTTGTTTTAAAAAACAAAAATTGCCAGGCTCCTCAAGGCAAAAGACAACTTGACAGCTTTTTGTTCTGAACTTGCATTACCATGATGGGCAGGTATATAAAAATACTTGTAACGATACACATTACCCACAATGCAATACTGGGTTCACGATACAATTTGTTTTTAAACATGAAACTGAAGACAAATTCTGACCATTTCATTTATTTATATTTTGAAAATAAATGATTCATGAATCACCACTTTGAATCAGTGCCAATGTGAATCGATTCTTAATGATTGTTTTTGTTAATCGTTACACCCCCACTGTCGATCCCTGCTTGGGTTTAAGTGGAGGCACTGAATTGTCCTATAGAACCCTAACCACTATGATGCATAAACCAGTGCATTGTAGTGTGTAAGTGTATATATGACAAATAGAATATAGGAAGAAATATCGTCTTAAAGTTTTAAACAGGATATAGTAATGTAACATCAGCACTACATACACAGTTCATTTAATCTGCCCAGATTGGGCACAAATTCAATGAAAGAAGCTATCGCTTGGTGTGACCTCATCATGTATATGTATGATAGCAATATTAAAAGTGGTTACTGTAATTTTAAAAGAAGTTACATTGCTGTTTTAAGGTGTTTTCAGAGAGGCTACCACAGATTTCACCGTTGATGCTCGTGCCCTCACTAAAAGCGGAGGCAATCATATCAAGACCAGTATCAACAACCCGTCTGGAAACTGCACTGAGGCCCTTATTAGAGATCTGGGAGATGGCACCTACAAGGTTGAGTACACTCCATATGAAGAGGGTAAGCCTACATGGTTTTGTGTGTGTGTGTGTGTGTGTACAGCACACGCTAAGGTCTGATTGTGGGTATGGTTAACTGGAACTCGATCTTTTATCTGCAGGTCCTCACAGCGTGGAGGTTTGCTATGACAGTGCCCCAGTTCCTAACAGTCCGTTCCGTGTTGCTGTGACCGAGGGTTGTGACCCGGCACGTGTGAGAGTGCATGGACCTGGACTTCAGGCTGGCATCACCAACAAGCCCAACAAATTCACCGTGGAGACTCGGTTAGTATTCAGCTTGTATTTTTAGAAGTCAGAATTGACTCCCAATTTTGTTTGACCTTCGCTCTTTGTGGTGTTCAGTGGAGCTGGTACTGGAGGTTTAGGCTTGGCTGTAGAGGGACCCTCGGAGGCAAAGATGTCCTGTACTGATAACAAGGATGGCAGCTGCTCTGTAGAGTACATCCCATATGAGCCAGGGACTTACAGTCTCAACGTTACTTATGGAGGCCAACCAGTTACTGGTTAGTGCTTTTCTTTTTTTTTTCTTTGTACATACATATGTAACTATGCACTATTTTAAAATAATTATATTTATTACATATATTCTAATATGTAATCTAATATTTTCTTTCTGGTCTTAAAGGAAGTCCATTTTCCGTCCCCGTTCATGATACGGTCGATCCCACTAAAGTTAAATGCCAAGGTCAAGGTCTTGGCACCAATGTGCGTGCCAATATCCCACAGGTCTTTACTGTGGATGCCAGCAAGGCTGGAGTGGCTCCTCTACAAGTCCGAGTGCAAGGACCTAAAGGTGAGATCTTCTTGGTTTAAGCACAAGTTGAGGTCTCTAAATCTGTCACTTTTTGCCTGGATAGAATTTACCAGTGCTTGTCTATTTTTGGCTGAGCAGGTGTTGTGGAGCCAGTTGACGTTGTAGATAATGGAGATCAGACTCACTCTGTGAGCTACGTGCCCACCAAAGAGGGACCATACTCCATTAATGTGCTGTATGCTGATGAGGAGATTCCACGCAGGTGGGCATCCAGTTCACGTCTGTCTTCAGTACTATGACCAACCCCCTTTTTGGCTACGTCATGGTGATCGAATGACACCATGAAGTATCAAAAAGGTTGGTCATTAGAAGTGTCATGATACTCATTTATCTATGTGAAGACACTGATCACACAATATTTCTATTAATCTTTTATTTTCAATATATTGTAATTTCCATCAGGCTTGACCTCCTCAATCAGGGTAGGGGGTCAGCATCAATAAAAAGAAAGCGGAATCCAGTCGGGTAAAATTAGAGAATAAAGACCCTACAGACAATGAGTAAAGGTTGCCAATACGGGTACCTTGTTGCTGTACATCAGGCTGTTCTTGCCATAATTAAAATATTGAAATTAATTTTGAATACCCTGGTTAATACTACACAACAACCTTTTCCTTTCAGTCCATTCAAATTGAAGGTTCTGCCCACACACGATGCTAGCAAGGTGCGTGCCAGTGGCCCTGGTCTTAATACCACCGGTGTGCCGGCCAGCCTACCAGTGGAGTTTACCATTGATGCCAAGGATGCAGGAGAAGGACTCCTCGCTGTCCAGATTACTGTAAGTGCAAGAGTCTACAATACATGCGTATGGGATGATGGATGAACAGTACGAATGTGAGTAAAATTGTTTATTTTAGGACCCAGAAGGAAAGCCCAAAAAAGCCAACATCCGTGATAACCAGGATGGTACCTACCTGGTCTCCTATGTGCCAGACATGACCGGGCGCTACACCATACTTATTAAATATGGTGGAGATGAGATCCCATATTCTCCATATCGCATCCGTGCTCTTCCTACAGGGGATGCCAGCAAGTGCACAGTCACAGGTAGGTGACACTTTAAAACACTGACCACATTTTATTTTAATATGATTTGATTTATATGAAATTGGAATTCATTTATAGACTAATTAATATGAACACAATATGTATTTATATTAGTATTCACTGATCCAAAATGCTTGTTCTCATTGGTAGTTTAAGTGGAATTAATGGTTTGACAGTATCAAGGTATCAAAAATGGAATAAAATGCCATTGTACTTCACAACCCCATTCCACAAAAATGATATCCTAAGACATAAACACAAACATTAAAGATGTCAGTGTTATGTAATAATTTAGCATACATATTTGTCACTGACTCTCTATTCTGAGATTTGCTGGTAACTGACAAGCAGAAGCGTAGCTCAGCCTGAAGTAATCTCTGTCTAAGAAGCATGTTTGAATAACCTGCCTTATAAGGCTTAATAATGACTTAATAATTAGAATCCTCTCTACTAAGGCATCTGCCTGTGTAGGACGTAAGAGAGCAAGGTAACTTCTTCATAGGCTGATGGTCTACCTGTCATCTGTGAAGTACCTGCTATACTTTATTGTCTGATTCTACAGTAGTCAAAGTTCAGCTGTTTATTCAAGTGCTGGAAAGGAAAAACAGTTTAAATTGTTCTTTTTGTTATTTGCAAATAAAACTAACAAAGAAGAAACATTTTATAATGTATGTGTGACTTTTCCTGTCATCCGCTCAGACACATCACCTTTTGTGCAGAGCTGCTCACAACCCCAGCACATTCTATTCACCTTTTGTTTGAAATGTTTTTGTCCTTTTAAAGCACATTTTATTAGAGTTTTGTCCTGACTTATGTTTCACTTTTTCACCCTCTGCTTCTCACGGGCTCTCAGTGTCAATTGGAGGTCACGGTTTGGGTAAGCGCTTTGAAAAATTGTAATGCTCTGGATCTGGAGCTTTTTTTGCATGCGGAATGGTGCCGTCTCACTTACACGTCCATTGTCTCGTTATGCTTATCGTTACTTATGGACCGGGCTATATACGTCTTTTAAAGCCGATGTTAACACAAACCTAGATTAGCAAGTAACTTTGTTGTTTTGGGGGGGTCGGAGTCTTCATTTGGTTTCTGTTTCTCTTTCCATGGTGTAACAAAGCATGTCCTAGTACTGTAAAAACTAATTTCTAACTAACTCAAGGCCGATTTAATATGCCTATAGAATGGACTATGCTGTTAAGGTTAAACGTAATTAAAAGCTAACTGTTAATGATGTTGGAGCTGCCACTTGAGGGAACTTCCATTATACATCACTAAATTGCTACGATAAGCTTAAGCATCTCTGTGGGTAGCACCGCCACCTCTCATCAAGAATGTCTGGGGATCCTCTTGCATCAGGAATACTCGGTGTCCAATAGTTTGTTGGGCGGCCATGAATAAGGCCATCCCATGGTGCTGAGTTGATTCGATTGCCTCAATTAACCACAGCGACTTATTAGGGGGGTACTTATTTTCTTTCACTGGGTTTTCCTTTGTATACTGTAGATAGGCATTGAAGTTATACTTGAATGTTCTTCCAGCTTTATTCTGTCATGCTGTAAGGTGATGCTAAGTCATCATGCATGGTGAAATGACTTGCACCACCATCTTAATCTTAACGAATGCCATCCTCATTCATAAAAGGTAATTCATTTCATCCCGGGCATTTACCAGGTGCCGGAGTTGGTCCTACCATTCAGATCGGGGAGCAGACGGTCATCACCGTGGACGCCAAGGCTGCCGGAAAGGGAAAGGTGACCTGCACAGTGTGCACTCCAGACGGTGCCGAGGTGGATGTGGACGTGGTTGAGAACGAGGACGGAACCTTCGACATCTTCTACACGGCACCTCAGCCTGGGAAGTATGTTATCTGTGTGCGCTTTGGAGGCGAACACATTCCCAACAGCCCCTTCCAGGTTATGGTACGTAGTGTTTTAACCTCTTCCTTCACTTTTATTGACAATTATTTGGAGACCACTCTGAATAAATTTATAGCTCTTGCATGTGGTGCAGTCATTAGTGGAGAAAAACATTTTGTTCAAACGTTTGAATGTTGTTCAAACCCTGAACAAGTACCATGTCAGTACCTGTCAGTGCAATGAAATATTTTAGCTCGACAGATCTTCACATGTACACTAAGCAACTAACGTGAATGCCACTTGCTTCAAAACCAAGCAACTCGATCCAAAAAGATTCATCACGTCTATCTTAACTTTGCTTTTGTGATAAATATCTCTGTCTACCACTCTAGTAATAAACTCTAGTGTGTTTATTGTAGATGGTAGCTTATTTGATCTCTTCTTGTGGGAACTATTTCTAACATTCCAGCCTATGAGGAATCTATTTTCCCCTACACAGCTTCTCATATGACTAAATGAACTGCTGTCGTTTTTACCTATTAGAATTATTTCACCCTTAATTGTTTCATCCTGTCTCAGGCTTTGGAAGGTGCCTCCCCTGACCAACTTATGCAGCAGACGCAGGTCCCGCAGTACGCCTACGCGCCCAACAGGGGCCAGCCATGGGTACTGATACTCCCTGCATTTCTCCTTATCCATCATGTCCGACCTCCTTTGTCCCCTTTACATTCTGTCATCCTCATTCTCCGACTGTCATCCTGCAGGTGTAGGCCACTTTCCATCTAACTCCTAACTTCCTGACCTTCAGATAATGGCAGCCATTTTGGAAGCGAAAAATGCGACAGTCTGCATTTAACAAAATGGCTGAAGGAGTCAGAAGTCGAAGCTTTTTGTTGGGTGTCGCTGTTTACTCATTGTTATGTGGTTGTGTTTAAATCATTGGTTGCTTTTCTGTGGTTTCCAATGAGTCACTTGTCCTGTCTGCTTGGCCTTTACTCTGCTGTTGTCCAGACTAGTCAATCACCGATTCAGCCTTCATTTTTCTTGTCATAATGTCATCGCTCTTGCACAGTGTCCTTATTGGTAGATATATTCTCATCACAATCATTCTTTCCTTTGTGGCATCATACCCACTCTTTCCATTGTGTGTACAATTTCTCACTTTTTGTGTACATTCATCGTATCTAATTTTGTCTTTCTAAGGAATGTTGTTTTTATTATCAGGTTTGCTGCTACTGAAAAAAATATATGTAACTTTGCTAAAATTGTGATATTAGTCAGGTTGGTTGTACTATTAAATAAAATATGGTTCATCCATCCATTCATAACTCAAGCAACCAGACAAATGACATGAAATTTCATTAAACCTGCTTACAGTGTGCAGCCAATCATTTGCAACCGATAAACTTTTGGAAACTCTACAGGGACAGTGATGGCCTAGTGGGTTGAGCTTTGATCAATCGATTGAAAGGTTTAATCCCAGCTTTGCAGCCACTGTTTGGCCCTTGTGCAAGGTCCTTAACCCCTTTCTGCTCCAGGGGTGCCAATGGCTGACCCTGTTGTCTGACCAGAGCTTGTAAATTATACAGTAGAAAAATATGAATGCACTGTAACTACATCAAGACGGTTCTGGGGTTGATTTTCAGGTGTGGTGTTCCAGGTCCCATCTGTGTTTAGTTTGCATATTCTCCCTGTGTCTGTGTGCATTTTCTCCCACAGTCCAAAATGCAGCCAATTACTTCGCCACTAAGATGCATAAACCAGTGCATTGTAGTGCCTGTCCCAAGCTCTGATAAACTGGGAGGGTTGTGTCAGGGAGGGAATCTGGGGTTAAAACTTTGCCAAATCAAAAATGTGGATGATCTGTTCTGGTGACCCCTAATGGGAGCAGCAGAAAGAAGAAAATATACTTCAAATATTCTTTAGTGCTTAGAACTGATGTATAGGATACAAAACAAGGCTTTTGGCAGAAGAAAAAAAAATCTAAACATTGTTCTTTCCACCATCTAGGCTACAGACAGAGCATTGGGCATGAACGGACTGGATGTGGCTGGACTAAGGCCCTTCGACCTGGTCATTCCATTTACCATCCAGAAAGGCCAGATAACAGGCATGTTTTTGTCCCATAATGTATCTTCTTTTCCCTGGAATATGGCTGTGAGGAAAGAATTTAAATAGTATTTTCAAAATCATTAGGTGAAGTGAGAATGCCATCTGGAAAAGTGGCAAGGCCCGACATCGCAGATAACAAGGATGACACGGTTACGGTCAAATATGCTCCTACTGAGGCGGGACTGCATGAGATGGACATCAAATATGATGGAATTCACATTCCAGGTAGCACTATGGATTCCAGGATGCTCTCTCAGACGGCCAAAACGGTAAATGTAGAAGCTTGGAGTCAACCTACTGTTTGTTCTGATTCTCTCACAGGAAGTCCTCTGCAGTTCTATGTGGATTATGTCAACAGTGGTCATGTGACTGCTTACGGTCCTGGCTTGATTCATGGCACGGTTAGCAAGCCTGCCGTGTTCACAGTCAACACCAAGGATGCTGGAGAAGGTGCATAAGCTTTTTTTATTGTAGACATGATTCATGTTCTGTATGGTTGACTAACTGTATTAAATTGTTTTTCAGGTGGTCTCTCTCTAGCCATTGAGGGGCCTTCAAAGGCAGACATCAGCTGCGTTGACAATCAAGACGGGACGTGCACAGTGTCCTACCTGCCTGTTTTGCCTGGAGATTACAACATCCTCGTCAAGTACAATGACAAGCACATCCCTGGCAGCCCCTTCGTGGCAAAGATCACAGGTCGGTAATCCAGCTGATGTTTAGCTAACAGCTGAGAGTGTAGCATTGCATAATTTATTCTCTGAACGGTTCATTTGGGGAATCAATTCATATAGATGATTCTTTTAAGATGAATCAATATTCACTTTAAACTATATTATTGTTACAAAAAATTGCTACTACCTCAAGAAATAAATATTACTGATCATAATTACAATAATAAAAATATAATAAAATAAATATAACCACAAATAAATACAACAATTATAATAATTAAAGAAATAAATAAGTAAATAAACAAATATAATAATAATAATAATAATAATAAAACTATAATACTTTTACACATATAAAAGTAACATATAAAAAAGTAAAATAAGTAAAGTAATATTTATTACTAATGTCTGTTCATCATTTTTTTCAAATTAATCCAATATTTTTGTCATACCTCCAGAAATAAAAGGACATTTATTGTTTAAATGAATAAAAGATAATGAATTGTTTCTTACAAGAAATACTGAAAGGAAACTTCAGTTAATAAGAAATCATTTGTCTTCAATTTCATGTCGTTTAAAAACAAATCGGGGCAAAATCATATCATGAACCGTATCACATCATGAGTAGAGTGTATCATTACATCCTTAATAGCCACAGAATCCAGTCAAAGGTCTCATGTAGGTTTTCTTTCTTACAGGTGATGACACCATGCGTATGTCCCATTTGAAGGTGGGCTCTGCTGCCGACATCCCACTGGATATCGGAGAACTGGACCTTAGCCAGCTGACAGCCTCTCTCACCACTCCCTCTGGTCGAGAGGAGCCATGCCTGCTCAAGATGCTCCGTAATGGTCATGTCGGTAAGTGCTCTACAAATGACCCTTATTGTTAGTTTTATTAGTTATCAGTTGCTTTCAGTTCCCATGTTTTACTTGTGCAGATATAGAATCCAGTACTAGTCGTGCTCTTCATTTCTGTCATGCTTAAGTTTCCTGTGAGACACTTTTATAATGGATGCTATCGTTTCCTGTTACTTATTTTATTCAGGCGTCTCCTTCGTACCTAAAGAGATCGGCGAGCACCTTGTCAACATCAAGAAAAATGGTCGGCATATTCCCAGCAGCCCTATTTCTGTCATGATCAAGCAGTCTGAGATCGCCGACGCCAGTCGGGTACGTGTGTCTGGCCAAGGTCTGAGTGAAGCCCGTACGTTTGAGCCAGCTGAATTCATCATCGATACCAAAGATGCAGGTGAGCACTTTAAAGTGGAGTTTGTTATATTTTTCTTAACCCTTAAACAGGCAGCGTGCTGTAAGAGATCAAACACAATAAACACCCAATAGGACGCATAACTCAGTTTTTACACAAAAAAGTTATCATTTATCAAGTCTAGTCTGGTGTAAGTAGCAAGGTCACGTGGCTTTGTTCATGTATTACTTTGGTGCAAAGGAGGTTTAAAATAATGTCATTATTCTTTACATAATTTTAAAAAGTAACAAGATTTTGAATTACTCATCAGTACTTGGTATTGTTGTGGGTAGAATGCAATACACAAACCTCCTATTAAGCAAAGCTGATATGTTTAAGGATATGGAGGCCTTAGCCTGTCCATTGAAGGACCAAGTAAGGTGGACATCAACACTGAAGATCAAGAAGACGGAACCTGCAAGATCACGTACTGCCCTACGGAGCCTGGAAATTACATCATCAGTATCAAGTTTGCTGACCAGCATGTTCCAGGTAAAGTATTTTTATTAGGTTCGAATTGTATGCTTATTGAACGTCCAATCTTGTAACATTTTTCTTTCCCTCCCCCTACCAGGCAGTGCTTTCACAGTGAAGGTGACTGGCGAGGGCAGGATGAAGGAGAGCATCACTCGCAAGAGGACCGCTGCATCCGTCGCCAACGTTGGCAGCCAGTGTGACTTGAATCTCAAAATCCCTGGTAAACTTGAGTAACACGGCGTTCGGGTTGATTTTACAATTGTGAAATAAATCAGTGTAATATTTACCTTTAATATTCACCTGTAGAGATCAGCATTGCTGATATGACCGCCCAGGTGACCAGTCCTTCTGGAAAGGTACACAAGGCTGAGATCATGGAAGGAGATAACAATACATACTGCATTCGCTTTGTTCCGACCGAGATGGGCGTTCATACAGTCAGTGTGAAGTACCAGGGCCAGCATGTTCCAGGATCACCATTCCAGTTCACTGTAGGGCCACTTGGAGAAGGTGGGGCCCATAAGGTGCGTGCTGGAGGTCCTGGACTGGAGAGAGCCGAGGCTGGTGTTCCAGGTAATTGGACCAGCATTTATATACTTTGCCATATTTGCATTTGAGAGAAGTAGAGCTGGCAAGAAGGATGTTAGCAAGCCAATCACAAGTCTTTGTGCTTTATTTTATTATATATGCAGGTCACTAAAACAATAATAATAATTTACGTGGCGATTATTAATCACCATCATTGAAGCAAGACTTCTTATTGCCAAAAGAATTATAGGATGACCTTCTTACCCTGCTTTTTCAGCTGAGTTTAGCATATGGACTCGTGAGGCTGGCGCTGGAGGTCTGTCCATTGCTGTAGAGGGACCCAGCAAGGCCGAGATCGCCTTTGAAGACCGTAAGGATGGATCCAGTGGCGTATCATACATCGTTCAGGAGCCCGGTAAGATTAAACAGACCAGCCCTGACCATCCTACGAACATGGCACAATGCATGTTTCTGATTGTTTGTGGACTTGCTTTGCAGGAGACTACGAAGTGTCGATCAAGTTCAACGACGAGCACATCCCGGACAGTCCTTTTGTGGTGCCCATTTCCTCACCGCCATCTGATGATGCACGCCGTCTTACTGTTGCCAGTCTTCAGGTGAGGCTTCGAGAAAGACAGACATTTGTCCACCCCGAACAAGTCCCATGCTACCCTCAGCACAGCAGCCGATTACTTCAACAGATCCTAATTAAGAATGTAGAGGAAAGTCGAAACAGTTTAGTGTTAATCACTACTTCAGGTAAACTCTTGTCTTCAAATTATAAAAACTCAGGATGAAGCTGAAATTCCAATAAAATAAAGCACTTAAAAGTCCTGTAACAAGATGCCTTGTTGGTACATAGATGTTATTCCACCTACCCAATCTCTACTTCTCTCAAATGCAAATATGGCAAAGTATAGTGTTAAATGGCGTCCCAATAGAAACAAACCTTATCTTCTTTAAAAGGAAATGCTAACCTGACCATCACAGATTCCGACAGATGCTACCAGAGGGCACAGGGAAATTAAAGTACATAATAAAATCGATGTCAAAATGATGCCAAACAAAAATAAGCAGCTCCCAGTTTCATGACTGTGTTATTCTGAGAATAAAACTGAGATTTTAATATAATAATGAATACACAGTCCATCCTTGAGGCTGATATACTTACTGCTTCTTGTGTTATTTGAGTTCCATGACTTATGAGAGCTGTTTAACTGGCACATATAATTACACTGAACAATTCTCTTAACCAATTTTCCCTTTAGTTGATCTATAAGAAACAGTTCAGCATTTTACTGAGGGGTCTAAAAAATTAGGCCATTTAACGTACTTCTTATTTAGGAAACTTTATCGAGGATATTCCTCTGTGCTGATGGGTTTTATGGGGTTTGTGGGATACTGAAGGACTGTTTGTATTTCTCGTTCCTTGTCCTAAAGGCTTCCAACAGTGTTACTCCCTCCCTATATGGTCTACAGGGATGGAAAACAAGGGCTAAAGAGTTAAAGAGAGCAAAAGAGGCTTCTTGTTTTAGGCTTTGTTCTCTGGTCTTTGGATTTCTGTCTGTAATAGGATTTGTATTCTTGTCTCGTTTATCCTCTCTTTAACTCTGTTAGCCTGAAGGTAGGAGGTACTGTTAACTAGTGGTAAACCCTTTCTTTAAGAGATACATTTCTGGATCACATTTTAACTCGTCATGGTCATCCAGTCTCTGGTTCAGGTGAGTTAATGACTGAAAAGAACATGTTGTAAAATGGAGTTATTTTCAGTGGATCCAGTTCTCATGCCACACACTTCTTTGGGAGACGGGCAGAAGGAGAAGGACACTCCAGGATTATTCTGGATTGATTCTTTATCAAGCTTCATTTGGTTTGACTATGTGAAGGCTGTTCCAGCTTTTGTAAGGAGTCTGGATCCGTTTTTAGGTCATCAGGACTCAAGGATGTTCCAACACACACTGATTCTGGAAGTTCATTAACATTTAACAGATGCTTTTATCCACAGTGACGCAAAGTATTGTGAGAGTGTATCTGGGTGGCATGGTGAGGGTCCTTCCTGTGTTGAATTTGCATGTTCTCCCTGTATCTTTGTGGGTTTTTACACAGGCTTGTCTTGTTTCCTCCCACAATCCAAAAACATGTAAATGAGGTGAATCGGAAATACGAAATTGTCCATGACTGTAGCTATTTATTATACAAGTTTAATCAGTACACACGTTCTATCATAGTGTTCCTGTCATTAATTTTACTAAAAGTGTAAAACATCATGTTAAAATCCTAAGAAAAAAACTTATACACCTTAATTTATAGGTTGAGGAGGGGTTGAATAGTTATCTGTGTGAATTATGCCTGACGTGAATGCTTCACACCTAGTACTCATCACTCTTATAAAGACATTGTTTGTGTAATTGAGTTGATTGTTGTTAGTCAATCAATAACTGACAAATAAGAATTTCTCCAAAAAATGATCCCAGAGCAATGACCAGATGTTGATCCAGTGATGTCTCACTTGAAGAAATGTCCTATGCATCACTTTGCTAAGATGAACCTTAAAGCAGGTATGAAGTGAGTTATTTTTAGTTGATTTGTAGAAGTGTTGTGTGAGTGCAGGAGTCCGGCCTAAAGGTGAACCAGCCAGCTTCATTCGCTGTGAGCCTGAATGGTGCGAAGGGGGTCATCGATGCTAAAGTTCACAGCCCATCCGGGGCCCTGGAGGAATGCTGTGTCACAGAGATTGATGAAGGTAACTTTGACTGAATACTTTCCTGAATGGTCATCAATGATTTGTTGAATATTTACTCAAGGCTAAAAGTATGTAGACATCAGACCATGAGCTTGTTGGACGTACTTATAGCACTGTCCAAAATATTTCATTATGGGTGCTAGAAATAAGCTTTCAAAAACTCCTAACAGTTTTCACCTACTCTATATTAAATTTATTTTCCAATCATATCCTGTTCAGCCTTTGAGCTGACTTTGAAGTGACCGCTTTTGACGTCCTTGGTGTCCGATACAGAACATGCCAATCCCTAATTTCCTCATGAGTATTTACTTTATTTGTACTTTCTAATACAACAAATGTATTTTTATATTCTTGCAGATAAGTATGCCGTAAGGTTCATTCCCAGAGAGAACGGCCTTTATCTCATTGATGTAAAATTTAATGGATCCCACATTCCTGGAAGCCCCTTTAAGATAAGAGTTGGAGAAACTGGCCAGGCTGGGGACCCAGGCATGGTGTCAGCCTATGGGGCTGGACTAGAGGGAGGCACCACTGGTATGTAGTTTCATTTCATTTTTGTGTGTCTGATCTGAGAAGCCTGTTGACCAGTAATCTTAGGTTAAATTTTTCTTTGCAGGATCTCCATGTGAATTTATAGTGAATACAAGCTCAGCTGGTCCTGGAGCATTGGCTGTAACAATTGATGGACCATCCAAAGTGAAAATGG
>JAYDZG010000020.1:13585020-13604074 GCA_034509265.1 Microcambeva bendego
CCGATCTGGCTAACTCGGATAGGGGCCACCGAGATTAACGTTAGCCACTACAGATAATTTTAAACATTGTATTTGTTAGACGCGCTGTCGTTATATTTAAACCCCGGATAATTCAAATACAGAATTGCTGACTTTACCTGTAGGCAGTTGTAAACATGCAAAGAAAGTTGCTGTTGTTTCGAATTGCCCGCCATGTTGTTGTCGTCACTGTTCTTGCCGGTCCCGGAGAAGTAGTGGGAGTGGCCAGGAGGCGGAGATAATGTAAATGAGATGTACATTAGCCAATCATACAACAGACCTTGCCTGTCAATCAAGCTGCAGCACGCTCCCAGCTCCCATTCTAGGTTGCCAGCTAAATAAAAAAAAACATATTGCCAGGGTTCTATTGAAGACTGTAACAGCAAAGGTTATAATTTTTATATCACAGATCATACAGTGAAGGGAAAATTAGCGCCCACGTGGAGCATCGGGATTTTAAGAAAGCTGACCAGGAAATCCATGCCAAATCATCGACGTGGACCACAATGCACAAATCTGTGGCAACCCACTATGGGAGCAGCCGAGAGGATTCACAAGTATATGGAAAATGAAAAGTGGATTAAAACTTCCTAATTCTCGATTTTTAAGTGACCAAACATCCAAACATAAAAGACTGGAGTGTATATTGATGTTTGTGCTTATTCTTGAAAGCAGAAAAGTTGGGACACTTTTTAAAAATGCAATAAAAACTGACAACAAAAACTTTCTGGTTGGTAAAAATATTAAACCGTATCAATAGGTGCATATGGATATATTAATACATATGCATGTAACTACCACTTTAGTGTTCTTATACTACGTCTGCATCTTTATCCCCATCCTTAATACTGTCTTCAAACATCTGCCATCTCAGTAAGTAAACACATAGCAACATGCAACACTGTTGCACTCACCTGCACGTCATGCAGCATAATCACACTTATTAAGTTATTATTAAATAAATCACAGCAGAGACTGGATAAAATAATGTAAAAAATAAATCTGCAGATTGCGGTTTTATTGTTCAAGGTTAGCAGGTGGACTATAACCCACAAGGGTGCGCTACTGGCACTAAACTCATGCTTCACAACAGTGACAGTGTCCTTGTTTCATTTTTAAACACAGAACAAACAAGAACCTTTACACATTCATTTCTTGGTTTCAGGTGAAAGTCAGTGACACCTGAAAACACTGGGGCACAAATACACCCTGGCAAGGATGCCAATTCATTGCCAAACATCACAAACATATTTGCGTAGTCAGATACAAGGGTGATCCAGCCAATCCTCCTGCTGTTTGTTTAGGAAGGCAGAAGGAATGGTTGGTTTGATTTGATCTTATTACCTTGTACTGCAGTTTGGTTGGCTAATTATCATTAGTGCTTCGACGGCTCAGGTTTTTGTAAAAAAAATAAAATAATAAAAAACATATAAGACTGTATATCAGGAGCAAGTATAATAATACTTATATTAATAAATAAAACACATCCACACAATGAAACACAGCCACAGACACTGGTCAAAGTTATTATTGTAGAATACTTTGTTTTTATACAGACAAAAAGTGACTTATTTTCCCAGTAAATTCTTAATTTTCATACAGTTTAGTCTACAGTATACAGGTGTGTTCTTTTATTATATATAGATACTTTTTCTTTTAGGTAACAGGCAGGTATTTATTTATATATATATAATAATAATCTGGATTTTTCTCTTTTTTGTTCTCTTTTTTTTGTCTTTTATTTTGTTCATTGTAGCGCAGTATTTGTATGCTCTGGAGAATGTGCAACTGTCTGTTTTTTCCATCAGTTAAAAGAACACTGCTGGAAAAAATATAGTAATATTCATAATAATGTACAAGATGATTCATTTTAATTCTTTACAAAAAAGCAAAAAGAAATAAGGAGAGAAGACAAAGAAGAAAAATGTGCTTGATTTGTAAACAAAAGATGCACATTTACGTTTTGGCAAAAAATGTACAGTGGTGGTGCAGTTGTACAATATTTGAAAAATGTTCATATTTAATATATTATATACTCTTTTCACATTTGGTCATCTTACCTTGAGAAAATGTCCTACAACAAAGTAGAAAAAAATGTTAACAATGAAATAATGGGATGTATTTTTCTGTAAATATATATTTATATGTACTGTCAATACTATCAGGATTTTAAGCCTTAGTAAAATGACTGATGGTTGAATAGAGAGTAGAGATATCGTACATATGACCTTATTTATAGTAAGCATCCCTGTCTGTGTTAAATGAATTTGGGGGCTACAACTAATATATTTAGATTTGACATTGTCCAGACAATTATAGGTTTTAAGACTAGTTTAATACATTTAAGCTTTGTGTAGGATTAGATATGATTAGGCAAATACATCATAGCTATGGGTTGAGCAAGTTCATTGGTTATTTCTGTCCTCACTGGCCATCATGACTGCGAGCTAACCATCATGTCAGTGCATCAAAATGGATCTATGCTGCATCAAAACCTGCCAGCGCTCTCACTACGCGAGACTCCACTGGTACTGTTAGTAACATAGAACATTTCAATGGTTTTGGACACACCTTTATAAACAGGCGATATCTTTACCCCTTAAAACATCCACAGAGCTCTACATGGGTGGAGGAATCTTACTGTGCGCTGATATTGTACCTCCATGCACAGATTCAGCTCCAGTGTCTTTGTCATGGCTGGACAGTCCATATATTTTAATCAGTAACGTATCACCTTCAGTTCAAGGGCTGAGGAACCATGGAAGTTGCAATCACCAGCACATCAATGATGGTAAGGAAAAATGGACATTTACCTACTGCTAAAGAGACACAGTAAAAGCCAGTGACCATCAACAGACAAATGTGAAAGTCAAACAATGATAGTGAGGTTATGTTAATCAACACATGCTCTGCACAGACACAACTGAGCAATGCAACAACATGATCCACCAATGTTCATGCTTGCATCATATGCTCTCGACGGTTGCCAGTCGCCAACGACTGGGCACACTAGAAAAGTATTCTATACAGATAAAGGATTTTAGAGAGCCCTATGTACATGTTATCAAGCTTATTTCACAGAGCTGTGGACAGGGCAGTCTGTTGCATAAGTGCCAGTCCTCTTCCCCAGATGATTGTATTGCATTGTTATGTACTGACCAGAAGCTATATGATCTTGGCTGTATCAACCCTAATGGGGTCAAGTCTAATGGGGTACAGGAAGGTGTGGTCCATGTAATCAGGTGTATGAAATGTCAGTGGGATGTAACTTTTTAATCATGTGTCAGTGACACATTATGCTTGTTAAAGTATGTCATGGTGGTTGAATTTTTGGTATCACTGTTCATCGTCATATTTGTCAGATACCAGAAAAAATAACCATAAATTATCAATAAATACATAAATTAATAAATAAAATTAATAAATAAATAAATACATAAATAAATAAATCAGCCAGTGGCCATTGGTAATCAAGGTGTAATTTACACGACCCAGTGAGCCCTGGCCTGAATATGTGCAAAAATAATGTTGCCCTGACAGACTGTCGATCATTCATATGATATTTAATACATGAAATGGAAATGTGGCAGTATAAGATGGGGTAGTCTGGGGTAGTTCAGAAGTGGAAACCACAGTCTGTATTAAGGGTTTGTCTTCATCGCAGCTATTTATCACTATTTGATGAAAAAAGAACTAAAGCAAAATGATTTAAAGGGCAGCAAGTATGAATGCTGTGAGTGAATCATAGAATTTCAAAATGCTTTAAAGGGCAAATGCAGTTCGTTGGTGTAATCCGCAAAACAACAGTCATGACAAATGAACATTCAGTGATGGGCAAATCAAAAATATCATGTATTAGCTAAAGTCAAATGACAGCATGATTGCCGAGAAAATCCTAACTGATCCGATAGAAAGAAATCAGATATGTTACCTATAGAAAGATATTCTTTAAAGAATCGCCCAAAATCTTCTACCCCATTGCAAATTTCAAGCAATACATTTAGATAGTATGGAATTAAAAACGGCAGTATGGCAGTAATGTTTGTTTAGTTGTTATTTGCAGATGCACTATAATTTAGTTATTTTATAGTTTTGTTAGTACTTCTTTTTGTTGTCTTTTTCTATTTTAAGGACAGACACAACACAGACACAAAGAGAAAAAGACAGAGCGAGGAAAAAAACAATTGCTGAGCAGACTACACAAATTAACGAATAAATAAATAAATAAGGATGTCAAAGCTAATCAATAAATTATTAGTCATACCTTAATAAAAAGAAAAAAATCATATAGTAATGACAATCTGAATCTAACTATTAAAAGCATCAAATCTAGTTTATGGTACTAATAGTGATGCTCATTAAATTAATAAAATGTGGCATGATTTTTGACCCCTACTCTGCCTGCATGTAATGCCTTTGCACTCTGAAAAGTCTTAAATATGTTTTTTCCCATTTGGCATTATATATATATACTCTTCCATCATAACCAGTCCAACGTGTATTAAGTTAAAGCTCATTTCTGCATCAGTCACCTTCCTCGCTGTGGCCTCAGGATTTACAGTGGCACAACACACTAGCCTCCAATGAAAAGAGGCGAAGCTTGTTGGAACTGTAAAGATGATGAGATTCACAGGATTAGAGAAATGAACAGATGAACCTTGTGTGTTCTGGAGTATGTCAAGGGTCGACTGATGGCAGACCAATGTTGTGTCCATAGAAGTTGCCCTAACAAATCACAGATATGCAAACGAAGCAGTGCTTCTCTGGTCTTTATATTTTTTCGAGTGCATTGGGTTTGAAGGGCAGGCAGTCAGAGTGAAGTCTCCAGGCTGAGAAGGGGACACATCTGTTGGGAATGGGAGGTCCAGTGTGCGTTGTGTTCTGTAGTTGGGGTCAGGTGGAGGTGCAGACCGCTCGGAATGGCATTGTTGTTGATGTTGGTAGTGGCCGGTAGGCTGTACTGGCGGTAGGGGCGAGGCGGAGGACGTGATTTCTGTACCGGAGGAGGGGGCGGCTTACGGAACGCCGGGTGGAGGTGGTGGTGGTTGTGCTTGGATAGCTCTGACTCATCGTCGATGTCGGTGTCGTCGATTAGTGGGATGTTGTGCATGAAATCGTTGATGAGAAACTCGGGATGCGCCATGAAGTTGTGGATGGAGTTCCTGGACTCAGGCTTTTCAATTCCATCATAGAGAGAGCTACGGAACGCTTTCACCACCCGCATCTGAGAGATGGGATAATGTAGGAAAGAAGGATGGAAAAAAGGGTGTATTCAGGTATGTGGAGTGAAGAGAAAGGTGTAGGACAGGAAAAAGGAAGGGAAGACACAAGGTTGGTTGAGAAAAGGGGTGGAAGGAAAAAAAATCCTTAGTACTTTCCTGGTACAATTTGTCTGGTCATGCGTTTTAATGCACAGACAGCTCAAGATCAAGTTGCTGCAATGAAAAGTTCTATTTTATCCAATATAGTTCATTAAAATATTGTCATAATATTATTTAATTCAGATTTCTATGTCTGAACTGGGGCACTTGTGGCTTCATATTTTGCGCAACCAGATCTTAAGAGTTTCTCAAAGAAGGAGAGATGATCAAACTCATAACTGAGGTAGCAGGAAATGGACTCATCCGGTAAACACAGTCACAGTCAAGACAAAGGATGTTCCTTTCCGGAAAAAAAGGAACACACCAGGCTTCAGACGGAAAGACAAATGGAAGCACACGGGTGCATACATGGCAAACAGGAAAACGAATGCTTGCGATGTGTGTATGCTGACATATTAGTGAAATAATAAAAGGGAGACTCAAGCAAAAAGTTGGTGAGAGACGGAGAAAGACGGAAAGACCAACACACACGGCGAGTTAACGAACACTAGCACTTATGGAGGGAACGTTAGAGCAGTAAATGGACACAGACAAATGACTGAGGTTCCACCTGGTGGGTTGGTGGGTATATGAACCCGCTCTGCACCTAGGATCAGTCAGCTGAAACTCAACTGCCTGACACTTCACTGGCCTAGCAATGATCAGGATGTAGCTACATTGCACATGTGCAAATAAAACTGAACTAAAGAAACTGCTTTTCGTTACTGTGACATCACGTGACCACATGCACAGGATACTAAAGCCATCAACAAATGAATGTTATTAGCAGAGATGAAGAAAAACAGGTTATGCATTTGTAATATTCAAAGGAAAGAATTGCCAAATAAACTAAAAGTGCCAAAATTGTGTCCCAGATGTTGATGTCTATTATTAGAAAGTGTTTTTGAATAATTGGTTTCACTGGTTGAAAAAGGCTGCTCTGCATCCAAATAAAACTATTTTATTCAGTGTTTATGCACTGATTTTGGTATTTAATATTTACTCTGATCAGGCAAAACATAATGTCCTTCCTAATATTGTGTTGGACACCATCCTATCAGCGCCAACATTATCTTCTTCAACAGTTTGAGCTACAGTGGCTTGTCTGTTCGATCGGGGATGAGTGAGCCTTGGCAACCCATGATCTTGTCGCAGGTTTACCACTGTTCTTTCTTTAACCTCCTTTAGATAACATATCCCACCCTCTAGCAGGTGCCATACTGAAAAGATAACCAGTGCTTTTCATGTCAATGGTCATAATGCTTTGCCTGATTGTTGTAAACTGAAGCATTTATAATAAGGTGATGGGTGAGTGTATATTTTGTTATTTTAATACTAATAAAAGAATTGAATACGAAATGTGTTAAAATTTGTAAAGTTGTGATGACTGAACGTTAAACTGTGTGATTTCCTGGCCTGCGAGTTCCTCATCACTAACACTGTCATGCTGACAAGCAAAGGGAAAAAAACAATATAGGGAATCTAAGTGGGAATTTGTCAGCACAGACAGATTGCTTTCTGGGTATCATATCGCATGCCTGATTCCATCTGTTTCTGTAAGCAGCACAATTTGTATCATTGGGGTTACACTTGGCATCATTCCAGAGCATGCTTAGTAGTAGTAGATTCATTTGAATGGTTATATGAAGCAATTCGGAGAGACTGTGAGAGAGAAAGAAAAAAGGCTATCATTTGGCATGCAGCAGTGCAGAAAGGTGGTGAAAAGAAGAGCCGATACATTTCACAGAAAGCTGAAGAACAAGTAAAGAAAGGATGCTGAAGATAGCAGAGTGCAGAAACCAGTGTCAAACCAACAAAACAGCAAGCCGTTCATTCCCGTGCAGCTGTCTCGTTCTGTTACTACAGCAAAAGAAAAGTGCAGAAGGAGAATCAAAAGAAAATGAAAGCAGGATGAAAGGCAGCCAAACTCATGCCGTACAGATAAATCAAATGAAGCAGTAGCACATATAAACACGTCATGTTGATGTATATTTATTTAAATATGAGAGGATTTAATAGCACATTCCTTTGCTGTGGCCAGCGGCTGGTGCAGCCCAAACCCCCCCCCCCCAACTCCCTCACCAAGTCAGAAACTCACCCAGCAAAGGAAAAAAGGCTAAATGGACCATAAAGAAACAAAGAATCAAACGACAGAAAACAACAACCAAACAGGAAAAAAGGTCAAGCATTTGGTTAAGTGCTTATCTGTTTTTCCAAAGAGCCTGTTTGTCAGTAAGAAAAATACCTGCAAATATTGAACAAATTGAATATTGTTCTTTGTGTTGTTTTCTTTTTTGCTCTTTGTTTTTTTTTTCTTTTTTTTTTTGCATGGAGACAGGTAAACATTCGAGTATAATGCCCACAGTAGAGGAATGAAGGAAAGCAAAGTATGATGGGTGTTGAATGATAGTGTCTCTTTGCTCTGGATATTATCATGCCAGATTAGAGTCTCCCCCAGGCAGTCTGTCCCTCGAAGAAAAGAGCTTAATGGAAAAACTTGATAATTAAGAAATGAAACTGAAGTTTCATTCAACATTTTTCCAAACATGTTCTGGAAATCAAGTACAGCTTAAAGGGTCAGTGAAGCAGAAACAGGCTGAATTAAAGCAGAGGTAGAGTGGTAGCGTTTAAAGAAGCTCGGATGGAAGCGAAGAGGTTAATGAGAATGATCTATTATCCGGTGAATGAAGTGACCTTGTAACGAGATGACCTGATGAATACATGTCAAGTCCAGTTAAACCCTGAATTAATCCTGGGGGTTTAGCCACTCTGCATGATTTATGCTTTACAGGACTAAACAGATAAAGCTTATCTTTATCATTGAATAAAAAGCTGTTACTGCTTATTCATTACACACCCTTTATGTCATGTGTAAACAGTGGTTAACCAATTATAGTTCATGCTGAGGCTGCAAAACGGACTTCTTATGTGAAAGTATAACAAGCTCGGCGATTCATTAAACCCTTACAGAAGTGAAGACTCTAGCCCTGGTGGATGGATAATAACTAGCAACTACCACCACCATAGTCAATGTGAGACGTACTCTTGAACTTCAAACAGATCAACCCTAAATCTGGAACTAAATATGGTAAGTAAAACTGGTCACAGCAGTTTTTGTAGTATTCTTCTGATGTTTTAAAAGTCAAATCTTTGTATCTACTAACATATAATATACTAATTTTGCAAATCTTAATGCAGCCTGAAAGAAATACAGGAGGGTAACAGGCATTCAGAGGGTGAGTATAGAAGTCTTACGCTGTGTGGACACAGTTCACTGACCAAATATACTCTAGTATGTCTGTACAAAAGTCTGAATAATGGAATGGAAAGTTATTTGGAGCATAGGGCAGCATACGGAACACACAGCTGCGATGTGGGGGAGACATTTCTACCCTGCTACCAAAAGCATGTCATGTGCAAACACAGAAGGGATGTAGGAAAAAGGAAAAACAAAATGGAAGGGCTAAAGGCACCTCGTTTTTTGAGAAGCTTTGCAAATTCATTCAATAATAACTTATAAGCATAATAATTTAATGTTTAATGCTGCTTCTGAACTATTTTACTGGATCGCAACACATTTGTTTAAAACATTTAGAATTTACATTTACACATGATCTACAGTGTCTTGCATAAGTATTCATCAGCTTGGATTTCTTCCCTGAGTGTTTTACCTGGAATCAATACGAACTAACTTAATCCACTTATTTTATTTAATATAAAATAGTCCAAAAGTGAACAAGGAGAACCTAACAAAACAAGATTTTAAAAGGACCAATCAGAAATAAACACAAAAAATATTTAGGTATTACTTTCGCAAGGCACTGTAAATATTCCTAAAAGAGTACACAGCCTATACAGAAACACTTTCAGAGTGATGAATCTATGGTAAAGTGAGAAAGAAAGAAAGCAAAAAAGATAAAGTAAGAAAGAAAGACGGATAAAGAGCTGATGGATCTGTGGAAGGAAGTAAAAATCACAGATGTTAAGAGATGTTTTGTTTTTAGAAAAGCACAACGTAATGAAACACAACCTCCATTATTAAGCAGAAAAAGAGAAAGAGCAGAACAGTATATAATAGGGCTTATACTCGAAGGTTTACCCTCTGCACCAGGCCGTGACAGCTCGCCAGACACATGATCACAGGAAAACCATTTTCGCATTGTATCACAGAAAACCACGCTTGACAACAAAAATATTCCTAAAAAGAAAGGGCTGCCATGTTCTCTCTGCATTGCCTTGAACCGTTTAATCATGTGCATACAGTTCCACTGCAGTACCATACATTCACTTGGTATTTTGCCAGTGGACATGCATGATATTTATATGACCAAAAACATTTTATTTACCCACGGGCAAGTTTGCTACCAATAAATTAAATTGTTAAAGCGTTTTCCCCATTATTATTATTATGCATTATAATTACTAGTTCCTTTTTTTAATTACACTATTCTTTTTGTGGTCTTTTCATTTCTTTTTTGCTTCTGTATTCACTGTTTTGTGTTGTCTGTATTGTTAATGGTTTTTATTGTACATTTTTTTGTCTTGATCACATCTGAAGTGTCCTTGGGTGTCCTACGAGGTGCTTATAAATGAAATGCTAGTGTTATTATTAGTAGTAGTATTATTATTAATATGCAACTACGCACAAAAGATGTGCAAGGTATACTTAAAGAACTTCAGTGGTCTCGATAGAAGCTCTGAACTCAAAACATATTGAAAACCTTTGGAAGAACTAAAAAATGGACCGCGGCAGGCCATTGTGCAGACATATTGCAGAGTGGTTGTTTACCCTACATCTGATTAACAAGCTCTAGGAACCTTCTAAACCCCCTTTTGTTTAGCGGGATTTCTGGATGACGATGTTCTTTCCCTGATGTACAGGAAACTAACAGGCAGACTTTGATGAGGGGAAGTAAGAATTTGGATGGCTGTTGGAGCTAATGTTCCATTATTAATGATCCTTTATAGCTCCGAAGTGGATGCTGAAATCTACATGTAACCCAACTCTAAAAGGGAAATTCTAAACGGCAAACATCTCAAAGGCAGAGGAGCCGACGAAGCATAGAACACAATGCATTGATGCTGTTAAGTGGTCTGATCGACTGAGAGCAAAGAAAGAAGGCGAGAGAGATAGATAGATAGATAGAGAGAGAGAATGGCAAAATCGGCCCGTCCATAAGGTACGGAAAACAAAACCAAACCAAGCCCATCAAACAGGACAACAGCACGGCAAGAGGGGAGGACCAACACAGTGAGAAAGTACGGAAGGCGGAGGAGTTGGGAACAGAGATAGCAGTCCACACGCATACACAAGGCCAGCTTGCAAAGAACCACACTCACAAAAACCACCAAACAGTAAAAGAATACAGTCGATAACCATCACACTGCAGTCCTGGTGCAATGTGTGTATGTGGGTGAGCATGCTTATCGCGCCGTGTTTCTGAAACATTTACTGTGTGTTTGTGTCAGCAGTAAGAAGTGTGAGATTGTGTGTGTGTGTGTGTGTGTGTGTGTGTGTTAGGTTTTGTTTATTAAGAATGTGTGATGTCTGTCACTGGGAACGTGGGGGGGACTCACTCCCGGGGCCGGCGCTTGCATTGGCAGTGGAGAGAACTACATGAGTGGGGGTAGAAATATTGGTTACGTCATGGAGCTGGCTGAGCACTGATGAACGCCTTCTCACTGCACCCTGAAACGAACCACTTCTCTTGAATGTACTCACTACCTCCATCTGCAGGAGAGAGAGAGAACCATGACACATACAGATACATTTTACAGTGAGAGATTGGGGAGACAGAGAAAGAGGAGAAAGCCAGAAAGATGAGGTTGTTGTATTAACCAGTACCAAGAAGAACAAAAAGGTTGTTTTCCAATAAGGAATGGCCAAGATTACCAAGGACTTTAAGTGATACTTTAGGCTTCCTTAGACTGATAGTTACAGCTGGTGAATTTGTTTTATGTTTTATTGCCAAGACATTATTCGCTGAACAGGGAAAAGAACAGAAAACTAACTAACCTAGTAAATAATAATTATTATTATTGGAATGGAATGGAAACTTGGATTTAATCTTGGTCCCAAGTGTATTTTACAAATTGCTCATACAGTAAATGAATAAGTGGATGTGTGCTGCCCTGCCGTTCGTCTGTAATATGTTTACAAATTAAATAATGGGATCACTTTTTTAAAGTTGACCCCATCTTTCATAATTTTGCTATTATTTTAGGGCAGTAGAATATAAACTATTTTGTATATGATGAGTTCTTTCGGCTGCTCCCGATTAGGGGTCCAGCGGTGAGAGTCTGAACTCCTTGTTCAAAACTCGGCGTTGCTACCGGTCGACCATACCAAATCAATAATGCGGACCAAGCTGGGAGAGGCCGAAAGGATACTCATCGAAATACAAAAGAATTACCTTTTAATAAACTGTTTGGAAGTGTTAGTATACAAAAAATATCCTGCATGTATAATAAATAATTAAAGCAGGTCAACATTCCACTGTTTTCTGTTCAGTGTTACATTTGGAGATTAGTTTCCTTCAGATAAAAAAGCATACAGTTAATAATTGGTTCTCTGGGATTTCTTAATCACATAACTTGAATAAAGAATTATGCACCTACTATTTCTTTTTCCAATAGGTGATAAAATACAAACGTGCACTATTTAGATTTACCACTTGCACACTACATTCATTAAGAATTCTAAGTAAGGACTTGAATATACTGGCTGGAATTTGTGTTTTAAATTTTTTTTTTAAAGTTATAAATGTTTAACAGAAGCCTTCGGCATTTATTTGAGTCTGTTCTCCTCTCTGTGAAAGTCTGAGTTATTAATTATTATTCAGTAAGAATTTAATATTCACCAGGGATGTAGCATATAGAGAACCGATAAAAACCCTTGTGGAAAATCTTTCTATGAACATCCAAGCATCAAAACACACTCATACATGACAAACCAATTCCAAGTAAACGAGATCACTCCAAGAGTTCAGAAATCAGAATAACAATATCCATTTATTCTTTATAATAAACGGCGAGACTCAAGACTTCAGAGGAGGAATGTAAACATGACTGTAATCAAAATAAGTGTAATTCAAATTTTAGAAGCCACAGTATTCACAAAAAGGATGGCTTGATTCTCAGACAACAACTATTATTGATTTCTCCATAATGTCATATAAACAAATAGCAGGAATTTCATCAAAACCACTTGTTGAGCTCCGGGAGATTTAGTTCACAATTAATTACATAATTTCTATTAGAAATGCATGATAAAAGCTGCAGTGTACGCTCTTAGTGGGTGACACTCCCATTATTAAAGCCTTCATCAAATTCAACTGGCTAATGATGCGGGCTTACATGCTGTAGTGTGTGTAATGTTTTGCCAGCTCGGTGTTGCACTCCGAGGGGATCGATGCAAATCGTGTAGGAAGCTTTGATGTGACTGGGGCAATTTGTGGTGCCCCCCTCTCTGCAAGCATTTTACATCCTTCGGTCTCTATTCATTAAATTAGCGTCTGTACTTTGGTAAGTATGAGGAAAAAATAAGTGACAATGCAAAAGCGCTAGCAATGCCATGTGCTACTTGTACAATGTAGCTCGAAACTCCAGATATTTTGCTGTATTTGCTATTTATCTGTTTTATCTCCTGCACTATATGAGGGTTGGAATTACAGTAAATGAGTCAGGAATTTATTGCTGCTGATCTGTGGGTGAAAGGGATGGAATTAGCGACCCCCCCAACCCATCAATCAAGCCAACCAATTAAGTGTCTGTAAGATAATCTGAGTACAGACAATACAGACATTGTTGTAAGCGTGTTTATATTCGAAAATGGTGGAAAATAATCAACTGATGATCTGGTCCAAGCCGTTTCCCTTCTGCTCTAATGTAAGTCATACATGAATCAAATCATTCTGTCTGGCTGTCTACATGTTCACAATAACAGCTTTTTCAGTGGTGATCATGTCTCGAAGGAAGTATATGTTAAGCTGCCGTGTAATAGAGGAGACCTTTTTTCAGAGAGTATATGACAACTAATTTAAAAGGTACAAAATAGAGATCTCTAAGGTAAACTTAGCTATAAAAATGCAATGCCAGTTATGTTATGCACAAGATCATTAGAACAACCAAGACCATGTCATGTGGCTTAGATATTGCTGGACATCATGTTCATGAATGTATGTTCCTCTCAGCACTTGAAGGAAAGCTGTTGTTTTCCAGCAGACAACATACCAGGCTCTCATCCTCTCTGTTTAATAAACACATCCTGTAATCCATACACTGCCATACAACACCAACTAACAATCTCATATGCCTTTCACAGCCATGTCCCTGCTAATACCCACATTCTCACTTGTCTTCTCATAAAGGCTTCAGAAAACAGAAACTAGAGAAGAGCTTGTCAAGGCACTGTTAGATTTAAGAGCCCTTCTACTGTAACTGTACTTAACTGCCTTCATCCTGTCTGGTCTATTACTGGTATGGGTGAAATTAAGGAAAAGAAAAAAGGCACTAGTTTGACAGAGAGGGAGAGAAAGATGAGAAAGATAGAACGAGATAGAGAGAGTGAGGAGAATAAACACAGCAACACTTACAACACCCAATTAAACATACATTTGCATTACAAAACTATAATTAAACATTAATTAAGCACTGGTCAATTTGGGTGTAATAAACAACATGATTAGTCTCTAAATCATTGTGGGATTACAAAAAACACTCCCTAATTAAAATGAAAGTGTATCTGGTACAAGAAGGAAGTAAACAATTATTATAGTTTAAAGGCACAAGAAAAAGTGAAACTTTTGCAACCTATGTACAGTAGCTGCTGGTTAAAACAGAAGATAAAGTAAGAGCCCTTATTATGCTGAATCTGTTTCATTCTGTGACCTTTTAGCAGCAGAAAGTTATAATCATCTTTTCCTGTTCTTCGTGTGAGTAAAGAGCATCAAATATAAAAAACAAAACTGTTCAGAAGCAGCAAGTGGGATGTGACGATGTGATCATTTAAAAAAGTGGATAATTCTAATTTGCAAATATGTTTTATGAATATTAAACAACATTTTTTATTATCCAAACTGTTTCGTTTGCTGAGACAATGTGAGCGAGACCAAACTAGCATATCAATTACAATATCTAAGTGGAAGCTACACAGATTTTTTTTTTGTTAATTCAATATTTTCTTAAGATAGTATGGTAAATTCTTGCATGGTTTAAAAATAAAATAAATGTGTTCTTTTAGTGAAAGCAACCCTTCAGAAACAACACAGCAACACCCATACTTGTACAACCATTAATCTCAGAAAAGCATTGGCAAGTGTATGGGCTCGGTTATTCTGATTAAGATGGTTATGACATTAATGCACGGTATTACAAATATTTCACATGTTTCTCCAAGTGTTTTTCTTACAGAACAACCATCTTCAGAAAAATAAGGCACTTTAGAATTCATTTTACATTTTTGTGCACTTTTAAATTATACAAATGGCAGTGCGGGTACAGCATTGCTAAATGAAACTAATAAATATGGCCAATTTATTAGCATTATGAATAAAATGTAACTTCAAAATTGGTAGTTTTACTTTCTCCAATTTAGAGGAACTCTTGACACATTTAGGAGTACAGAACATTAAGTATATGTAGACATAAAAAGCCCTTAATGTCCACATTGGTAAGTGCAATAACAGGAAGTCACACAGACTTTAACTGGATGGATGCTGCAGTACAGAGGCAAAGGTGAAATAAAGCAATAAATCAGGCCTCTAAAGGACTCCGATTACATAATAGAGTAACAAAACAGCTCGGAACAGGAGAGGGCTTTTATAGATCTCTGTCAGGGAAATCTATACTCATTTAGTACAGACTCCCAAAAGTCAAAACCACATAGAGAAAAAGAAAAAGAGGGAAATAGAAAGAAAGGACAAGAGAAAGAGAAACCAAGACAAGTACAAGCTGATGATGACTCTCTGGGAGTGTCTGGAGAAAAAAAAGCTACATCAAAAGTTGATTGTATCCTGTCTCTAAAAGCCAATGCAACTAACAGGTCTAGGGAGACAAACACAGCACCTGAGTCTGGATGCGGTTGAGACCTCTGAACCAGAGGATCTGGCCTCTGCGCAGCTCTCTCTCAGCATGGTCTATCTCCTCTTCATCTTCGGCAAGCTCGTCCTCCGTCATCTCGTCAGTACCTGGACCGGTGCCTGCTTCTTTGAGACACTTTAGGTGACTGGTGGGCACTGTAGCAATGACCTGGAGAAGAGAGAAGGAAGTTGACATACTTAGATATAGGGACATAACATTTTAATTATTTAAATGTTCTTTATTTTAAAATAGAAAGTAATTATAAAACAGTTAGTGTTATTTTTCATAATGCAATATCGCCCTGTAGTTTGTGTTTCTGGGTGCCAGACCTACTGTAGTCTTTTTATTATTATAGCTAATTTACTAACTTTAATTATTACCATGTTGCTCATTTTCTCACCTGCCCCCAAAGAAGCTCTCCAACCCCCACAAAGAGGCACCACAGCCACTGCTCCATGTTAAGAGGTGCACAGCTGAAGGGTTTGCCCCCAAACTGCACGATCACAATCTGCACGGTAAACATACACCCAAATAAAAAACTGTAAAGCATTGTTAAGAGATGATTCAGAAATTATTAAGACTCCTTAACGTTTTGGAAAAGTGCTATGCATTGGATTTTAAATGCTTTTCATTTAAATTTTAATCCAATTAATCTAATACAAGGTGATGACATGCTTCAATGGAAAATATTCAGACACTCCACTGCTGTAACCCCCCTGTGTGCAACCTGTTTACTTTAGTTGTCCTTAAAATGCACCTAAAACATAGTCCTCTAAAGTTCACATCTTTCTGAATTCTCAATGGGTTTTGGTCTACAAAAACCCTCAATTTACCTATGAAGTCCAAGGTACTGTATATTAATGTACATGATCACTCAGTGCCACAGTATAGATCAGAGCAAGGACATGAATCAGTATATTTAGAGCTTAAGCCTCAATTGAGGCTGAAAAATTGTGAAAATGCATAATCTTTAACCCTCCTGGTATACACCCATAAAAATAAAGTATAATAAGTAATAAATAAGTAATTCATAATAAGTAATAAATAATAAATAATGAACAATGTCATGGTTAAAAAAGAAGAGTCGTGCCCAAGATACAAAATACATCCTAAAATAAAGTGAAGTTGTGAAAGAATCATTTTCTATAAATAGTACTACTGGATTGAATAACATTTAGCTAAGATTCAAGAAGTAAAAGTTTATATCACTTATTATGTATGAATTTAGTAACATTGGTGTTCAGTAACATTCCCACTGTTATATACATTAAGATTTCTTTTTGCTCTACTTGTACAATGAAGTCCAAACAGTTTAAGAAGTAAAGAGGTTGAGACCTGCACAGCAAAAGTCCCCAGCACAATGCTGCAGAAAATTGGGTTGCCGAAGATGCCATCAAACACGTTCCTCTCTCCATGGATCTTGCGGGCATTGATCTCATTAAATAGCTGCATGAGGACAAATGTGTTGAAGATGATGGTGTAGTGCTCGGAGGGAGGCGAGTGCAGTGGGGCGTTGCGTCCGCTGTCAATGTTAAAAATCTTCTCTCCTGCACAGTATAAAAGCAGTACAGGAAATAGAGGTCAAAGCTGGGACAAACAAACCCGCTAACCATTAAAGAAGCTTTAACCCTTATGTTCTGGTCCAACTAATTTATTCTTTAATCTGTTGTAAGCTTTTAAAAGGGTAAGCAAAATTATAAAAATATCACTTTAATTTATGAACCTATGGGCAAGTTTTGTCCTAGAGCTTAACAAAAAAATGACAAAAATGTAAATAGTAAAATACACAGTTTATGTATAACATTATGACTTCATATTGTGTTGGTCCCCCTTTTGCTTCCAAAACAGCCATGCAAATGTATTCTGAGACCTTTCTATCATAACCGATATTCATTTACTTAGTAATTTAAGCTACAGTCTGTTGGATCAGACTAAACGGGCCAGCCTTCACGCTTCACTTGCATAAATGAGCCTTGGCTGCCCCTTTTCTTTGGACCATTTTGATAGATATTAACTACTGCAGACCAAGAACACCCCACAAGAGCTGCAGTTTTAGAGATGCTCTGACCCAGTCACAATTTGGCCCTTGGCAAATCCTTACTCTTGTCCATTTCTCCTGCTTCTAACATAAATGTTCACTAGCTTCCTAATATATTGCACAGGCGAACAGGTGCAATGATAAAAAGTCACTGTTATTCACTACACCTGTCAGTAGTCATGATGGTATAATGCAAAAAATCTTTTAGGTTTATTTGGGGTATATTTAGTTTTGTCCTTAATCAGTAATGCCTACTACTGAGGTGCAAGATATTTTACGAGACACTCAATTGTTTTGAACATTTTATTTCTCACCAACAAACAGCAGTGTGAAGATGATGACAAGCTGATAGACTCCATGTCCCAGGATGTTCTTCATCATAGTAAGTGAAATGAGAGGATTGTTCCGGCCGTACGGTTTCCTCAGCAGTAAAGCTTCAGTGGGCGGCTCGGTGGCCAGGGCAAGAGATGCAAAAGTGTCCATGATCAGGTTCACCCATAACATCTGCACGGCTTTTAGAGGTGAATCCTGTATAAACACAGTCACGTGAAGGCGGTGTACTTTGTACTTTTGTACTCCCAAGCTGTCTTTTCAAGAGAACCAATTAGGAAGCCGAAAACGCAGCCTCCAACAGGGAAGTCGGAGATTAGGCTAAATAAAGCATACCTTTCCCATAATTCTTTTTATGCAGGGTGCAATGCAGTACGTTAGACTAACGTGATCTAATATAAGCTCTTCACATTACACATACTCACACTTATCACATAAATGCGTTCACAAGCCAGACCATTAGACCCTGTATCTTTATGTGGATCAAATGTTGCCTTAACAGTATTAGGATGTGTTTACATGGACATTCTTAGCATCCATCACTGAACTAATTATTGTGTAATGCTGGAATGGTTTCAGGTTTACTTTTCTATTTTCCTAAAAAAAAACATACACAACATACTAAATATAAGTTTTTAGTACAAAATATGTTATCCTGGAAGTGACAATTTCCCCTTTATTTAAGACTTCTTAGCTGGCATATATTGACCTTAATAAACCACAAAGTGTGGACCACAGACAGGTCAGTCTAACATGTACACCTGCAAATTCTTACTATAAAGCTCATGCTGTTTTAAGATATGCAGAATGTGACTAGAATTTGTAAATAAACATAAGTAATAAAGTGGCTGTTGTCTGAACTAGTAATTTTCCCCTTTTTACTGACCCTGTAAATTAATACTCTTAAACAAACATAACATAAAATGTGTTGCAGAGGAGCTCTAGGAAAAATAGTTTAGGTTCAAGTGACCTCAATTTTGTCCATGTATCAAAGCACCCTACTCTGTGTGGGTTACATAAAGTCTTTCACATACACATAGTTATGTTTAACTAATCATGGTTATGGATTTCAATGGAAATACCAAATAAATAAATCTCTCTATCTCTCTCTCTCTCACTCTCTCTCTGTCTGTGTGTGTGTGTGTGTGTGTGTGTGTGAGTGTGTGCGTGTGTGTGTGTGTGTGTGTTACCTGTGTGATGCAGGCCCCAGTAAAGGCCACTATGACGG
>JAYDZG010000020.1:13635641-13648841 GCA_034509265.1 Microcambeva bendego
AAGAAGAAGAAGAAGAAGAAGAAGAAGAAGAAGAATCAGTAATACATGGGTAATTAACTTAAGTAATACTTAGTTTCAACATAGTTAAAAACTCTGCATTGCCTCTGGTTGGCTGGGCACCAGTCTAGCCACTAAGATACACAAATGACTGAATAATAGTGCCTGTCCCAGGGATAAATAAGAGGGTTGTATCAGAAAGTGCATAAGGCGTAAAAAAATATGCAGAGCACGTTTCGCTGTGTTGGGAGAAGCCAAAGGGATTGAGAGTGAGATTGTTCTGGGGATTCACAAACAATGATGCTTTAGGTGACGATTTGAAAAAATACAGTTAACTTAAGTCTTGCCTCACAAGTTGTACATACTAAAAGAATGTTTACCCATGCAAATGAATTCATATGCTAAAAAATGTTAAGTGTTCCAGGCAGGAAGATCCCATGATGCTCCAAAAGCAAAAAACAGCATCTCGCTAATATGAATTTCTGTGATGATTTTCTACCAGAAATATGTTAATTATGATTATGTTACTATGAAAGAACGAATGATGAAATGAAATCATTCAGAGTCTCCCATTAAGGGCTCTGCACAGCTGGTTGTGGTCCACATGAATCAATTGCCACGGTTTTAAGCCGTGATGTCCTTCTTGTCCTTTTGTCCTTCTTTTCCTCCTACTTATTTGGGCTTGGGACCTGCACTACAATGCACTGGTTTGTGCACCCTAGTGGCTAGGGTTTCAAACCAGGGAGTTCAGATACTCCTGTGCTGTTGGAAAAGCCTGCTGCCCCACCTAAGTCTATAAATAATACGTAAAAGCACATCATTTGGTTTCAAATTGTTGACCAGTTGCTTTAGATGTGAGGATGCTACGCTTGGATGTAAAATGCTTCTAAGGAGACACACTGATGTGAGGTTTCTAGAAGCCTGCAGCATCCGCAGTATCTTGTGAATTGAGACTTCCCTAATGATAGCCAAATTTTGTTAAGTTTCCGGTCACAGGCTGAAGGGCGTTTGAGCTCATCAAGGAGGCACCAGATAGTGTTTTGGGATGCACCCCCTGTGTCTCCTCCAATGTCCTAAAATGTAAACCAATAGCATAAGTACCAACTGTTCTAAGAAATGACCAATCAGAGACGAGGACTAACGAGCATAGACCCGCCTCCCTGTCGTGCTCGGTCCGTTCCCACACCCAGCACGCACACGCGCATACACACGCATATACACACATACCCGCACACGCACACGCGCAGCAAGCAGTCGATTCGCTTTAAAGCCGGTGCGCATTATAACACGCTCAATTTACTTTTCTAATTATATAATACAGCTTCTCCTGGCAGTTCACATCCGCTCCTGTTGCGCCTCGGCGAGTCCAAGTGCTTTGAAAAATAAAATGACCTCTACTGGTCACCTTCAGAGGGCGATCGTTCCATGGAGCCCACCGAAATGCACCGCGCGCATTGGCGCACATGAAAGCACCCGCTTTTGGTCCTGTGCTCTATGCAATACGGTTCTTGATATAATTATCCAGAGCCGCATGATGTGAGCGAATATGTGCAAGTGTGTGTGTGTGAAGGAGAGAGAGAGAGAAAGCGAATAGCGCCAATAGCGTCCGGCCGGCACAGGCGCAGTGCCCCCACCGCAAGGTTACCGGTGTGAGAGAGTGAGTACCGGTTCCGCTCGCATCTCCTCCCCCCGGCGCCTGTTCTGCCTCCATCTCATCCCCTTAATCCGCATAAAGGCCATAGAAACGCAGAGCCGTGTACGCGCAGGTGATAGGACATCACTGTGCCTTAAAATATTACCGTGTCGGCTCATATCCAGGGTCTAAGTCAAGTAAAAATATAAAAAATCTACAGAGTTTACTCATGATCAGAATAACAATATAAAGAGTTAACAGGTGCAATAAGGATGCTTGCTGGTTTGCTGAATAACAATGTGCATCATTAATCATGCATCAGATATGAGAGTGAGAAGTATTTTGCGCGCCAGGCTTCAATGCACCAGTTTAAAAAAATCCAAGACATTCACCAATAAACCGAAATAATAATACACTACAACGTCATATAAAGCGACCCCTCAAAATACCCCAACGTCCACCTTCAGGTTTGGTGTAAATGCCAAGCGCTTTGACTCACCAGGCCATGCTCCAAGGACATAGACGCGCTTTGGTGGGCAAAAGCAGATTCCAGGATTCAGTCCCGCACAAATGAATAAAGAACTAAACAAACAAACAGCGGATAAAACAAAATTCACCTAATGCGGTTTGCTTTTTGCTCCTAAATGTTTCCAACAGCCTTTTTTTTACTGTTGATCCTACAAGAGTGCAGCCGTTGCCTGGTTATACCGCGGTTCCGCAGAGGAAAAAAACAATGATGGAGAAAACATCACGGTTAGGAGCGCTGCACCAATCACCTCGTGCGGAATAGGAAAACAGAGCGGGGTTCGAATACTGGCTTTAGTCACAGACGCCGTTCTTCTTGCTGAAAGTGGAAATCATAGAGGCGATATTTGGGATTTAGATGCGATGGGATGAGAGCCCCCCCCTCTCTCTGAGGAGCTTGGACGCAGCATCCACGCGGGCTGCTGCTGTGCGCGCGGATGGAGGTGAAGAGGAGGAGGAGGCGCGCGCGCTCTCTCTCTCTATTCTCTCTCTCTCCCTCCTTCTCTCTATTAGATTTATTCGCGCGCTCTCTCTTTGCTCACTATCACGCTCATTCACTCTCGCTTGATTTCTGACGATCTAATTTATTTCTCTGACACACACACACACACACACACACACACACACACACACACACACACACACACACGCTTTAGGCTGCTCCCGGGGTCACCACAGCAGATCATGATCCGCATTATTAATTTCACGCCGGATGCCCTCCCTATTCACCTAGGCCACTGTGCCGCCCAACTTGTAATACTCTCGCTCTCTCTCTCTCTCTCTCTCTCACACACACACACACACACACACACACACACACACACACTTTCACGTCTCACTCTTTGTTTTCTTTTATACACTCTTCACTCTTTCAAACTTCAATTTCAATATTTTTCCACAGTAACTCTCTTTTTGTTTTACATGACCAAAAACATCAACGGGCATCTAACATATAACATTAGGTGCACAATGTTTTTCAAATAAATAATGAATCATTATTAACTAGTCTTTAATATATAATTTCTAATTTCTAATAATCTATAATTTCGATATCTTCAAAAATGCTCCATGATTGCTGTAGCTGGTTAAAAACATTAACCTGCCACAGCTAGATTAAAAAAACTATAGTGACAAGACCATTAGTGTGGTCAGGAACAACAGATGGCATTTTAATAAATCCTAAATCAGAATATGAATCAGCTATATTTGCCAGATGTTTGCACATTTAACAGACATAGCCCAGTGGTTAGTGTATGGGACTAGTAATCCGCAGGTCCCCGGTTCAACAGGGGACCTCACCACTGTCAGGTTGCTGCTGTTGGGCCCTTGAGGAGGGCCCTTAAACCTCATTTCTCAGACTATATACTGTAACTGTACTGTACGTCGCTTTGGATAAAGGCGTCTGCTAAATGCTGAAAATGTAAATGTAACACATTATTCAGTCAAAGGGTAGCATGGTGGCTTGTAGGGTAGCATTATCGCCTCAGAGCAGGAAGGTCCTGGGTTCAATCCGCAGGTAGGGCCATCCGGGTCCTTCCTGTGCAGAAGTTGTATGTTCTCCCCATGCCTTTGTGGGTTTCCTCAGGGAGCTCTGGTTTCATTTCACAGTGTAAAAACACTGTAAAAACACTTTCAACCTTTAATTTAATAGTCCAAAGCACTACCCACTAGGCTAACAGTGTGACATTCAGCAACAGTAATTTAAGGAAAACATTGTAGCATTGGGGTGGCATGGTGGCTTAGTGGGTAGCACTGTCGCCTCACAGCAAGAAGGTTTTCTCCCACAGACCAAAGACATGCTACCAGGTTGATTGGAGATACTGAATTGTCCTGTTGGTACCTGGTGATGGACTGGCGCCCCATCAAAGGTTACCATGTGTCTTGTACTTGTTGAAGAGCTTAGATAGGCTCAGGAACCCCTCCCCGACCCTAATTAGGACAAGGGGTTAAATACATTGTAACATTGTATAACAACAAGAGCTAGCTTAAGACCACAGTCTCAGTGGGATGGAAATTTGAACATTGAATGCCTCAATGACTGTAATTTTTCTTTGGTTTTGAGAAATCCCTTTACTCCACCATGCTGGGCAAATAGAAAAAGGTATTTGCAATAATCCGCTTTGTTTTTACCAAACATGGAGCTGTGCATCCTGATCAAACATCCACCTTGTTGTGAGATACTGTCCCAGTAGCCAGTCGGATGGAGAACTTGTCAAAGAACACGCAACAACAAAGAGAATATGAGGTTGTAAAAAAAACAGGGATCACTTTTGGAAGGTACTGAATGTCATTTACTTCTGTTCTCTGACATAGATCTCCCTCCTTCCTAGTATTACTGTCGGTGTTCAAATCTGGACAGCTACAAGGTTTTAATTTATTACCTTTAATGCAAGAGGGGTGTCAGAACAAGACGAGAAAGCTTTTAACTGCTCGAGAGTTCAAGTGAGCTGCTGCCATCTCATGGAAACGTATGTGCAAATATAGCCTCTTAAATCCATGCTATAGCACGAACGTCATTGTTTCAGAGTGAAATATCCATTAGCACAAAAAGCGTCAGCCTACGTATATAAACCACCACATTCGACGCTGTGCCGCCCAGTAATGCCAACGTACGTCAAACTCACATGAAGCTTTCAGCTTTGCATAACACCGACACGTGCCACTAACACTAAAATATTTGTGTAGTGCCGAGGTTGTGGAGCAAGGTTTGGGCTGAGTTAAGTATCTCTAATGCAGCATTGCAAGTCTAGTTCCTCAGGGAGCATCTGCGCATTAGCTTCACAGGCAGTGCAGAAGGTTTTAGAAGGATGCCGTCGAAGCCTGAGCAGACAGACTACGTCTCACTGCTGCAACTAATCATTCTGCACTCTGTGGAAGCCCAGTCACATGTTTTAAGAGTGAATAATGCCCCAGTGTCAATTACCATAATCCCTCAGGATCTTGAAGAACCACACTCATCTTCATTCGCTCTTAGACAGCCTTAATGAAACATTTCTATCTTCGATGCTTTGTGGAGAAGCCATTTATAGATTGCATTCCATATAATGGGAAACATAACTGTTTTTTGATTTAGACCAAGGTTATATGATCAAAAGCTTTTTGACTTCCAAACACTATATAAAACTAAGCATATGAGCGGCTTATTTTTATTTTCTAAGATTTTAATGTCACTTATCGCCGTGTCTCCAGTTAACCTGTACTTCATGTTTTTGGACTGTGTGAAATGAGGAACAGGAACTTCTGAAGGAAACCCACACAGAAAGGACTCTGAATTCGGTATTCAGGCTGTGAGCTGGCCGTGCTATCAACTTAGTCATTATGCCACCCGATACTATTACCATGACAATAAATGTGACAGAATGAGAAATTGGCGGCATACGTCTGCTCCTGATGTAATGCAATCATGACTCACATTCCTAAAGAAATGTTCCCAAAAGTTTGTAAAAGTATAGCCGGAAAGAACTGACATCTCCAGTATTTGTCTGGTATTCTTAATACTTAAGTGGCCAACCTAAAAACTCAATATAGCTAGCCGCCACCCACTTTCAAATTGCAGATTAAAATAATTATTGGGTGAGCGGAGTGCTCACAGAAGGGTGCTTAAACAGAAGTGGGCTGCCTTCCAGGAAAAGTAGGCTCAATGCCGCCATCTTGGACTCTTAGTAATGAATGGTTCGGGTATTATTAGTTCTTGAACTTTCAGTCTAGCCTTAATTGTTATTTTCTGCTGAAATTAGAATAGAACAGTGATAAAAAAAGCAGGAAAAGGTTGAGGAGAAAAGAAGAAAGGAGAGATGAAGGAGAAACCCCCGGGACGGGCCAGATTTCTCTAAAAAAATAATAATAAAGTAGCAGCTCCGGGCTGCAAACAATTTGGATTTAAATAGAGAACAGAGGTTAAATACGAAGAGTGGAGACGAGAGTATAGAAAACAAAATGAAATTGGCAGTTAAACTCTCAATCAATCCCATCCTTCCTATTCCCAGCACTTTATGGCAAAGCAAGAGCTAGGATCATGTTTTATTTATGGGAGAGATTCCGGCTGCACATGTACCCTCTCCATAATTCATAAAGCCAAGCATTAGGGCCTGCCTGCAGAGAGATGGTGGATGTTTGTAGGTGCTTATGTACTAGCAAGGGTGAGCAGGATAGTATGGCCTAGCTAACGAAACCTAGGTTAGTCTTGATTCTAATGTCAACCCCAAAGCCTTTTCAATATAACCTCTATTTGCATAAACAACAGGAATATGAATAATATAGTTAAATTGATTATTTTCTATAAAAATCCATTAAACATTTTTGTTCAATTCATTTTTTACTTTATTCAGTTTTCCAGGATGTGTAGGACAAATATGGTGCATGTTGGAATGACCAGATCAGACAGCAAGAGCCCCTGACTCACTTCTGAAATGGAGCATGTTACACTAATAGGACTTGAGAGGCACCAACCATCCTCCACTCTAAGTACCACACAAGTGAGCAAAGGCCACCGAAATATGAGCAAACAGAAAGTCAGGCCATATAACCAATATCTAAACCAATAAGCCAATAAAATAAAAATGAAGACCTTAATGTTACCTTGACTTTTATTTGCAGACAGTATGAATGAGATATTTTATGCTTTACCTCAATCCAGCTGCATTTCATTTACTAATAATCCTGCATTTCAGACCTGATGTACATTACAAAAAAATTGTGATGGGGACAATGTAGGGCTAATAATGAAGTGAAAAAATAATTACGTGATTCCAAACCGAGATTGCAATCATAGTTTGATACAAGAGTCTTTAATGAGTAAAGATGACCAGAGGATCCATTTTTCTACAAATACATCAAAAAACGATTGAAATAAAACAACGTAGTTCAAAGAATAATTGGAAGGGATTTGAATATTTCTACCTCTACAGTAAATATCATCATTAAACTATTCAAGGGTGCTGACTTAAGCTGAACGCCCATGATCTTAAGTCATAGATCTTATCAACTAGGTTGCATGTCCACCTCCTTTAGCCAAAAAGTGTTGGGTATGTGTATATGCCCAAATTTCTTACAGGATGTAATGTCACAGGCCTCAACAAACTCTACATTAAACTCTCCTCTGTCTAAGATTTCCTTTATGTTGCTTTTTCAACTCTCAGTGCTGTTAGACTTTTGGATAAGCTGAGCTTTATTATTATTATTATTATTATTATTATTATTGAGGATTAAAAAACAACTGATAATTCACTAAAAAATATTTTAATATATACAGACATTTACAAAAACATCATGTGGCTTAATGCTCATTAAAAAAAACATATTTCATTGTAATATAACCCAAAGTACTGTCCCAGATGTGCCTGTTCTATAGCGTCAATAGCGGGATAACTCAGAGAATTATGTGTTTTTTTTCATACTCTTATCTTGACTTACATCAGTGAAGGTGCTGGAATCAACCTTTTTCAACTGAGTAGCATTTCATTTCATAAGATGAACGAGGAGCGTTTCTAGAATTTGGTCAATAGACACTCAGAAGTCACTTTTAGTCATGGCTTGAAAGAAGTCTGACGTAGTGCTTATTTTTATTGCTGCTTTCATTGACTTGCTTTTCAGCTCCACTTGGCCTCCATGTCATAGAGCTGAAGCAGGTCAGCCATTACGGCCTCAATCTGAGGTTTAGTTATGTCCTCACACAAAACCTGTAAAGATACGCCATTAAGCATGTATACCTACATTGTATTATTTACATTTTAATTTTACCAAATAAAAAAATAATGTAGTTAATTATTATAACTATTAACATAAAATTTGCAACAATACACATTTTCTGTACTATAACTTTCCCTGTATTTAAAGTGTAGTCACATTTAAACATGGCAACCTATACAGCCGTAACATTGACTGTTCTACTTTTAACAGTGTTCATCTAGAATAACAAAAGAATAAATATATTATTATCTTACACACATACACACTGACAAAACAAAAACGGTACCTGCCACCACTCCTTTTCTCCTGAGGGAACCTGAACTCCGTATGTGTGCAGTGCAAGATACAGCACGGTGAGGGCAAGGTGCTGAGGCTGATGGTGCACACACACCAGTCCGTGGTAACTGTCTTTAAGCAGAGCCCAGGCTGTTTCAGCGATGGGAGTCCGAGACCAGGCATGTCTGTTCAGCAAACCCCGCACAGACAGCAGGTAGTGCAGCAGGTACTGACAGTACAGAGAGTAGCATTTAAGGAGAAAAGCTATAAAAAGCCTTCAAGTGGGCTGAAGAGGTAATTAATGATATTATTTATTAGGAGTAAAAACACCAAGGTGCAAATTACCTTATGTGGATGCTCAAATGACACGTGGAAGTCGAGTTGTCTGAGAATGAGAAGTTCACACTGCACTATGCTGTCTCGCAGCTCCCAAAACCTCTCATCCAGCTCCAGTGGATCACAACCAGGCTGGAAATACCTAAGACATACAGGAAAGCATGAATTTGATTACAAACAAATTGGAAAAAAATGAAATTGAACAAAATAGAATAGAATGTCTTTATTTGTCATTAAACATATACAATACCACAAAATTATTTCTTCACATATCCTAGATTTTTTGGAAGCTGGGTTAAAGGTTTTGCTCAAGGACCCAACAGTGGCTGCATAGCAGAGCTTGGATTTGATAGCCCAAAGCCACCACAATAGTCAACATACACTTGCAAGGGACAAGCAGTACCAGTAAATTATAGTAATAATACTTCATTTTTAAAACAACCACATCACATTAAATATAGTACACATCCTCAAACATATATATACCTGTGACAGACATTAATAATGTCCCTTGTTCTAAGATGCTGCTCCTCCACCTTTCCTGCGAGGTAGATGCAAGACATGGCTACTAAATACGGCTCGTAGATGTCTAGGCTTGCTGTCTGGAAAAACTTGTGGTAGAGCGAACATGCCGTAGCCACAGGAACGGATCGCATACCCAACTTCACACCTGCAAAACACAGCATTAGTAATGTTAGAACATGCAATGCATAAATCTCTGTACATGCATATAGTGCAGTGGTTAGAAGAGTGTTTGGCCAATATGTGATATTATCTGTTTCCGACCTTATTAAGTCAGTATTGTGAGAAATCATTAACGTGATGAGTGTCCTCACATATATAAATGAGTATCATTTATAATAATAATAATATACAAGTAAGCAAATTTGTTTCTGGAGTGTGTCAAACTGATGACACAGTATTCATGAAGGTACCCTTAAGGTAGACGTTTGGAGAGAATAAATCTTTACTTTCAAGCTGAAATTCAGTGCTAAACAATATAATAATTCTTCACCATAGAGATTTTAACTTTTAACACTAAAAGGAAACCGATTCCAAATTATTTAGTAAGATAAAATGTCTCTGCTGTTTACAAACAGTGTAAAAGGGGGAATGTTATACCAGTGTCGATGATGAAGCGACAGACTCTAAAGTGTGTTTTAGTCTCAGGGCTGGACTCGCCCGCAGCTGCTGGATTCTCCTCGTCTCTGTTCCACCTTTCAGAGACCTGTGCATATCTTAAAGCTTGCATGATGAACCAGATCCACTGATTTTACTAAACTGACTAAACACAAACAGTTAGCTATGTTAGCCTGTAGCTAGCTTTACAGCTATCACGGAGTCATGAGCAGTGCTAATGTTAATAAGCTAGCATGCATACTTTTATTACTTTTATTTTGATAAATCGGACTCAAATGCAACATTTAGCACTTAAGTGTTCTAAATAACAGCTGCTAAAGGTAAATCAGCAGGAACGTTTTGTTTCTTAACATTTTTAAAGCGTGGAGTATCTGAATTCACACACTCTTGTTCGGCTTAGAAAATGTACGACAAAAACGATGTGTACAGCGACGTCTGGTGTACGGAGAGTGTAGTGGGCCGTTCGTTAATTTTGGGAAATAGTTTATAAGTTTATTTGTCACAAATACCATGTTTGTATGCTTAACTGTTCATTCTGCTGAAATAAGAACCCGTTTTAAAAGAGTAAATAAATAAATAAATTTTACGACTATGTGTAGGTACGGTCTGTGTTGTTCTAGTTGCTAAGAGACCCGCTGTCCACTATCACAACACTGAAACATGTCGTCAGGTTTTTCGGCAAATCAGGTATTTTAATTATAATTTAATTATATATTTATATATAATACTTGTAAAACATTATGTACATTATAATGTACGTTGTACATTTGTCTTTGCTCTTTTTTGTTTGACAGTATGAGAGCGCGTTTAAGTCTAACAAACTGCAGAACTGGACGCTACCGAAGTCCTTCAAAGAGGTAGCACCAGCTAACTGAACGAATTATATAAATATAAATGTACACAATGTATATACTATTATATTTTAGAGGTGAAATCAACAGTTAACAATTCAATATAAACATACATGCTACCGTCTTATTTTATTTTTAAAACAAATAACACAAAATGCAATATCGCGCTTAATTTTAAAGTTAAATTATTATTATTTTTTAATACAACACATGAATAGTTGTTTTATTATTTGGCAAATTTTAATGCATATTGCTTCATATCTGTTTCAGAGACCGACTGTGAAACAAGGCCACACAACATTTATAGCTACAGATCAAGGACATCTGCTTTCTGGTGTAAAGGTTTGAGCAAACTATGAATTAAATGCACTTTCTACTTTATACTGTGGATTCATACGTAGAGGCAAATAAAACGTACTTTTATTAGTTTAATGAATTCTAGGTGATCTAATATATGTGTCCTTGCATGTATGTAGGTATGTATGTATATATATGACCGAGCAGGGCGTGACAGCCTCACTGCGCATGCTCAGATTTATTTGCGTAGGCTGCGCAAAGTATGTAAGGTTTGTTCGAATTTTACGTACTAATAATTTAACTATCATTTCCATAAAATATCCCCGAATTCTACGTGTGTAAAGCAAAGGAATGAGAAATTTACAATTTACTAATGCCTACCAATGATCTGGAGTCAAGATTTTAATAACATAACCTGACGCTTCAACAAACTATGGCAGGATGCCATTCGGGTACTTTTTGCGTACTACGTATTCAAACACACTGCCGGCTCTCGCACACTATTTAGTGTCGAAGTATGCTATTTGGGACGCAGCCTCAGTCAGCTCACCATAGACGTTTGTTGTTGTACAATACTAACCCTATTGTATGATTATATTATATTTAACATGCAACGTTAATGAAAAATGTTAAATCCCTAGACCCAAACCATAAATTTGGAATTTTGCTACAAATCACATATTACACCAGCAATTGTCAGAATTAAGGGCATCTAGTGATGGGTCGTTCATGAACAATCTGATTCTATTGAACAAATGTTAAAATGGTCGAAAGGAAGGGAGTTGTGCCTCTAAGAATCGTTATATAAATATAAATATATATTTATTTCAGCACATTTTTATAAAATCTACACGTACAACTTTGCAACAGTAGAGGGAATCAACCAGTCCTTATGAGAGAGAAATTCAAACCTGATAGCACTTTCAATATCGCTGAAGGCCATTTTTAATGGCTCAAGGAACGGAGAGGCATGACTCCCATCACTAATGGCTTAACAAAAAGCTCGTTTGAACTATAAGTCACATTATTGTGTGGCTGATGTGGCTTGTATTCTTTTAAAAAGTTCCTTCACAAAATCAACTACAACATAAATTTGTATTTCTTGATATACTTATAAAATATATAACACCATATTTGATAATAAATCAATCCACCCATAATAATTGGAGGATCTTGACAAAACTGATTCAAGTTCACTCTCTGCTTAGACATTATTATTGCTTGAACATGATTGAATTATATCTTTTTACACCTTAAAAGTCTTCTTTCTTTTTTTTCTTCTTTGTTAGCGGGGAAATGCATGGTCATCATTTAAGGGAACCTGGGACTTACCAAAGCGCATTCCTCCAGTCAATATAAATCCAACAGCACGCTCTCAGGAGGGCCAGGAGCGCCTCAAAACTTGGTCACAGTCCCAGTCTTCAACTGCTGGCATACCTAATGAAGTCTATGGAGACAACAGAGCCAACAACAAAACTCCTCAAGAGGTTAATAGCATGGACCATGATTATTCTTTAGGTTTTTACTTCCATTGCTCAGTGATGCAGTGGTCTAATGAACTATCCCACCACCGCTGTTACCTGAGTTTAACTTTCACCAGTGCTAGCAAACTAGCCAGGGACCTAGTCAGACCTGGTAGTCTGTATGTCTGCAGCGAAAGAAGAAATGATCAAGCAGGGATTTCTCAGCACTGCTGCAATTACAGCCTCTGCTGTCTATTTTAAGCTACTGCACAAGGGTAAGCTGATTGTAGACAGGCTCCTCGGGTCTCAGACAGGAGGAAAAAAACATGTCAGGTCTGCAGCAGTGTGCAGGTTGGGGGCGGCGGGGTTTGAGTATGTGTGGCGGGGGTTTCAGCAGCACTAGAAATGTTGCAATCAGAAGAATTTGACATGACTTTTTTTAAGCAGGAACATTTAACATTCTAAATATCTGAGCAATATCTAAGGTGGGTGTGAGAGTGTGTGAGATCAGCATAAATAACATGGGGTATAAGGAAATCAACAAAACATTTATGTAAATAATTCCCTTTAAATGACTGATAAGAGAACCTTTAGATTTGTTGAATCACTGTCAAATAAAATGTGTTTTATTAACTAAATGATCAGTTGATATTATTTCAGAACAACAATCAGATGCATGAGGAATTTCCTGCTCCAGATGGGATAGTACCTGAAACAGGAAGACCAGATTCTCAAGCCAGTCAAGCTTCCTCTAGACCTGCATCTCAACAAAGTCAAGCTTGTTCTAGACCTGCATCTCAACAAAGTCAAGCTCATTCTAGTCCTGCATCTCAACAAAGTCAAGCCCATTCTAGTCCTGCATCTTAACAAAGTCAAGCTCGTTCTAGACCTGCATCTCAACAAATTCAAGCCCATTTTAGACCTGCATCTCAACAAAGTCAAGCTCATTCTAGACCTGCATCTCAACAAAGTCAAGCTCATTCTAGACCTGCAT
>JAYDZG010000020.1:13669583-13682003 GCA_034509265.1 Microcambeva bendego
TCTACCAGAGAAGGTGGCAGGTTCTTGGGGACCGCCGAAAGAAGGTTCCGGGAGAAATACAGCTTTTGTAGGTGCCGCAGAGGTGTAAAGGCTCGTGGATGAACCTTTGAGATCTTATTGTTGACCAGTGACAAAGCCTGAAGAAAAACAAAACAAAATCATCCATTTAGCGAATACTCTACTTTAAATAAGCCATTTTTATTATTACAACATTCAGTAGCTGCCAAAACCCACTTCTGAGCCATTATTGAGTTTCTCGATTCACACATCAGCAGGAGGTTTAGGGCCAGAGTAATTCATCAAGTGTTTTCAGTGTCAGTGTCAACGTTTTTGTTTCACCTCTCCACAACACAAGACTTGATATGAAGTAAAGGTAGAAAGTTCAGGTTTAGAACTTCAAAGTCCTTACCAGGTTTTGTTCCAGCTACCGGCTCTTGCCAACGAACACAAACCGGCAGGCAGAATTATTATTAAAATCATCTGGGTGGTGAAACGTTTGTCATTAGTTTCCTTTAGATATCTAGTTCCACCTCCCCTGAACCTAAGAACACCTGGTTACTCCAAATTCTCATCAGATGTGCAAATTGTCAGGTGTGTCTTCTCATGCGACAAAACTGCTCTGTCCAAGGTGCACTCCTGCCGTGCGTCCCATTTTTCCGGTACAGATGGGAACTCTATCCACTGGAATCCTGATCAAGAAGCGGTTATTGGAGATGAAAAAATGAATCCAGTAACAGCATGAAGCGAATCTTTTATTTAGCAGTATTCAAGGCTAAATATTGTGTTTGAAACCCTGAACAAAGAAATAACTTTGCTCCGAGTGCAGGACGGAACTAAAATATTCCACTTGGCACAGACTGCGACTTAGTAGACCAGCAGGAAATTCTGCAGTGGGACAAAATAATCTGATTCAACAATCTTCTCAGATTGTTTCTTCATCTACTTACTCATTGTTTGTTCATTTTCACTTCCTATATAAATCTGTCTACGGATTTTGTTAATTTAGACCAAAGTCCTCCTAAATGTTCTTACGTAGAGGTTACTCAGGCCTTTGAAGTCATTCTCCTTCAGTTCTGTGATCCGGTTGTTCTGCAGGTCCAGCAGTTTGGTGTCCAACGGGATGTTTTTGGGGACCTCTGTCAAACCTGAAAAACACATATTATACGTACATTACAAATCTGAACTGAATATACTAACTCACTAATAATCTTTACAGCACGTTGGACTTCATGAGACGTGCATACCTCTGTTTTTGTTTGCGCTATAAGTTTAATCAGATTAGTGTGTGTACAAAATGCCATAAAGATGTGTTTCACTCATATAGAGCACTTGAGGATTTGATAATAATTGACAATAATTCTGTTTTCATTTAGTTTTTTTTGTCAAATTATAAATATATGTTGTTAAAATAAAACAGTGTGATTCTAAAGGACAATTTTGTAGGAAAATTATTAGTTCAGATAAATCGATAAAACAGCCGACAGATGAATCAATAGAAAGGTAGTCATTAGTGGCAGCCCTAGTTGCTTTGTGTTGATGAAGTTTGCCACGGATGCTGGAATCATGGCTTAATATTTGTATTTATAAAGAAAATAAATGAATAAAATACTCAAACATTGCTTTTGTTTTCGAAAGGTTTATTAAATACACATTATTAATTATTTTTAGTACTAATTTTAGTGGCTGCTCCTGCCAAATCAACATGATTGTCATTTTTGGGGGGAATCCAGACCACCATGACCCCAAATCTGATAAAATTATATAAACAAATGATTATTTATCCAGAATATAATAAAAATGTTGTACTTCATGGCTTGTGTCACAAAACAACCCAGTTATTAGAGCTTCTACCACATTTAGTGCAAAGCGTGGGATGTATTTACTGTTAGATCAGCTTACTGTTTATAAGCTGGACCATGAACCATAAAGCTTTCACGGTCAGAAGAACCACATGGCTATGACCATCAATCAGTGTCCTTGCTTAATGTGGACCTGCATGCCGGACTAAAAAGTAACTAGAGAATAAATACTGTAATAAAGATAAGGACATTTATTACACCCAGCAAAATGGAGTAATTTATACCAGCTGCTACTCTAACTCAATCTACTATATGAACTGCACTCTTTTATAATGCAGTACATGTTCAAACCCTAAAGCCTCAGCTCAAGCAGACCACTTACTGGGGGTCTAGAAAAGCACAGGAGCAAAATTAAACACTGCACTGCACATTGCGGGTCAAATTCCTACCCATAGAGCATAGCGTATGTAGAACTGTTATTAGAGTAGTGAGACATTTAGACATTTCAAGTTCTCCACTTACATTTGACCAGGTTGCCAATGTAATATAATCCACCCTTTACTATTAAAATGCCAAGAAATACCCACCCTCATGAGGCTGCCTACGACGTAACCTTTTACACACAACTGTGTGAAACTGTCAAGGTGAAACACTTGATCGCTTAACTGGAAATAGCCTGGCACCTTGGCACCTTTTTATGATTAATTTGAACGTTTCTTATTCATAAGTGTAAGTATTTTTTTATTCTTTCGGCTGCTACTATTTAACTTTTTAAAGTGCATAAAACATGATGTAAAAATCCTAATAAATAAATAAATGTCAATTCTAGCCACGCCAGCCCAACGTGGATGTGATCATCAGGTCATGAGTAGAGCAACACTTTGCTTTTCGAAATCTTGGAATGCAGTAACAGTACTAAATGGATTCTGGAGTGATGTTGAAGTATTTTTCAAGGGACAATAAAAACATTTGAGGTGGATTTGTACTAAGGTGGAGGCTGTACCCCGGCAGTTCCAAATAAAAGTAAGTGTTTACATTTGGAGATTTAAACACTATTGGGGATAACAATGATCTTCATTGTTATGTTTGCCAAGTTATTCCTGAATCATTTCAGCAGTGTGTATCACTTGCAACATGTAAGAAATAATATTTATTAAAAAAGTGTGCTTGCATCATAGGGTGCATCTGGTCAGAGTTTTGTCATATCTTTTAGCTGTTGTGCAACCATGATCATTGTTCCTGATCATTTTACAGATGGTTGCCCACACTACTGCAGTCAAAGGACAATGTGCATTTCTTTGGTTTGCTGCAAAAGTAAATATATCCAAATGTTTTTAAGTATAGCAAGGGTTTGCTTATTCGATCATATTACTTCTTGTAGCAAGCCTGCATTTACATTAGCAAAGCCAGACAACAATATCGGCCAATGAAATTTGGCTTCGAGTTGGCATTCCAATTTATTTAAAAAAATAATAAAATAAATAAAAATAATTTATAAAAGGATCAGCTTGAGGGTCCTGGCATGGCATTGTTCTTTGGGATCTGACTCACAACATAATTATCTGCATACACGCATTTATTTTATTTAGTCTTTATTTAATCAGATAGTCCCAGTGAGATCAAAAATCTTTAATGCAAATATCATATAAATATTATATCAAATTAATAATAATTAAAAAAATCCAAAAAGAATATTGTCCCATAAGAAATACTTCAAATAGAAATAATCCATGCCAGATCTTCCATACCTCCTTACCTAACCATTCTCATTTCTTATATGGTCTTTTTTGTATATTTTCCATATAATAATTACACTATTATACAAATAAAACATCAATAATAGGTTCGCGGTAGTTTTATCCTTGCAGTAGTGTGTATGTTTACAATTGCAATCAAATTCACACAAAATATATAATTTGTATGTACTAATTTGTAAAGGCTTGGGAATATTATTCTTTTAATAGTCTTTTAATTTAAATAGTTAATCTGGAAGAAACAAAAATTATGGACAGATCTCACCCATATCTTTTGTGAATGATAAATTGTTTGTGGTTTTGGAGTATAATACAAACTCAGTTCATAATGAATATTAACTTTAAACTGTTTATGAACAAAGTGTTAGCACCTATCAGTCCTCCAAACATTTTCACTTCTTTTATCAGGAGTGTTTTGTCTACTTCCATAGCCCCCAAATGGTCGGAGAAGTTATTGCACCCTAACATACTCGTAGGATCATGGTGACGTCACGTGATCTGTTCATGTCGGTCGACATAAATCGTTCGTAACCCAAAATGTTCGTATGTTAAACCGTTAATAACTCTAGGTCCCTGTGGATTTAATAATGCACACTGTTTCCTTCTGTAAAAATGAAAACAATTTATCTTAATACTCACAAAATCGATATATTACACTTTATTTATTACAATTTCAACATATCCCCATCAGTATGGTGTTCCTGCTTACTCCCACTCTGTGTTTATGTTAAACATCCTGTCTGCATCAAAAATAACATTAAACCACACCATGGAGATGGCAAGGAAATGATCCAGAAGCATTCCATTGGCCATCATAACCCTTGTTTCCTCTGCACTCTTAAAGTATCTCCACAGTATACTTTATATATATCTCCTACTCTTTACTTACTTTATTAAATCTTGAGACTCTTTCTCATACAGCAACTCAATTATTTTTCTGGATTGTCTTTATCTACCAACCAATCAAGACATTTTAATTCCTGATCAATAATTTTCCTAAAGCTCTACCAACTTTGCTATGTCCCAAAAGTTACCCATGTCAGGTAATTATCAGCTCAGGGCTGAAAAAGTTGAGACAGTTGACCTGTGAATGTAACTTTATATGACTTTATATAGTATTTAACGACAAATAATAAAATTCATTTTATATTCATTTTATATAACTGTTTTTCTCAATTTGTATCAACATTAAAATAATGTTGTAAAATGCCTGTCCAACAAATTGTTTAACATAAACTAGAAATATCTGCCTAGTTTATTTTCAACAAACAAAGAGACTAAGATGCTTACCAAGATCAGAGCACTGCACCACTTTTAGTTGACAGTGACACCCAAAGGGACAAATGTGAAAATCTGGAGGTGGCAGATCCTCCACTGCTGAACCTTCCTCTTCATCCCTCATCATTACTGTCATTGAACCCACTCCATCGCCATCAATGCCAAAGTCCCAGAAGCCCCTCTGCTCAAAAGGCAGCGCCAGTGAATGTGAGGCCAAACCGAAGACACTCAGAAGCAGCAACAACTTGTGAGAGAACATCTTTTAGATATCAGCAGAATGCACACTTACATAGACAAGCCTGCAAAAGAGACATGAAATAAAGAAAAATATGTAAATAAAATAACTAGAGCTGTCAATCGATTAATATATTCAGGTGATTTTGTTTAATTGGATTGTTTTAAATTTAAACACAGATTCTCTTTTTTTGCTGGGATTTACAGGTATTTGAATGTAATGGATACAATACATCTTTTACTGTAACTGTAATGATTTGAGTTGCTGTCGGTTCACAGGTCATGAAATCTAAGCATTGTGTTGTTTCTGTATGATGTAATTATGACACTCATATGCTGTTTTAAGATTTTGCAGGCCACATAAAATGACTTGGTGGGTTAGGATTTGGCCTGCGGGCCTTGAGTTTGACACTTGTCAAAGGTCAAAAATGTGCTGTTTTTATGATGTACAGTGGAAAAAACACTGAATGGAACTGCTCATACCTATTTTATGAATGGAACTGCTCATACCTATTTGCCTACGAAATGAGCAGGGGGGAAAGAATTGTCCTAAGTAGCACATCATGGCTTATTATTGGCCACTTTCAAATTCAAATTTGGTCGCGATTAACTTATTTACCTGATGGAATAAACTGATAATTCATGTTCCAAACTTTGGAAAAACCATCCCATCGGGTGTAATATTCAGGTGGATGTAATATTTAGGGATTTACATTTGACCATGCTTTGTTTGTAATACAACAGTGTGTAATACATCAATAGATGTTTTCTTTAGTAAGCTGATCTATTAAATATGATCTTAAAGTCCTGAGTAACACATCTAAAGGAAGAAAGAAATTAAGGGACTAAAACTAATGGGGTCATTTCCTTATTGCCATAAGCCAGCAAAACCATTATGTGGTAACTGCCAGCTAAGTAATCTTTTCAACCGAAGCCAAGTGGCTCACTGGTTTCTGGCCTGCATAGATTTAATGTTCACCCAGTGGGACACACCCAGCACCTGCACTGCACAGCCAGAAATTAAGATTAAAAATAATTCTGAGTAAGCCCTGCAGTGTCTTTTTCTATGTGAATAATACGACAACCTGGGATAGTGGACAAGTCTGGGACAGGATTGGTCATACAGTTTGTGGTGGCAGTGGAAAAGTCTAACAGGACTTTGCAAACACACCAGCCATTCATTATACAGGAAAGAGGAAGGTGGGGTTATTTGTAAGGTTTAGTGCATAATTTGGGTTTGGCCCGAGGGTTGGGAGCAAGATTCTGATGTCATGGCTAAACCTTGAAGGTGATGCTGTCACATGAAGACAGGAACTGAGATGGCCTCAGTATTTGAGTATCAGTACTTCTGATAGTCCAGTCAGTGATTACATGACATATTACATGATGTCATGAGCCATATACATGCATTCTAATTAAAGCATCATTCTTAACCACCAGCTGCTTTAAAACATTTAAATGTATATCCAGCCCAAGCAGGGAAATGTAAAGTCATCACCACAACCAACAGCAGTCTTGTTCATCCTTAAAACATTTACATCTGTCACAATTCGAAGGCACAATCACAGAGAAAAAAAAATCAAATCACATTAATTTGAAGTGATTTACAAGTCAGGCAGAAACAATCAACGCATTGTAAGAGAAAATCAACAGTGATGTGCTGGCTATGATGCAGGACTGATTTCACAAACGGACCAAAAACAAGTAGTCAAATAGTTACAGGAAAATTGTGAACAGATGGTAGAGAAGTGTAAGTCCACAGGGCAGCGCAATACTAATCAAACAGTACAGCAGAGCAAACCCATAAAGAACTATTAATGTAAAATATGATTTTTAACATGTTTAACTCTGATTAGGATTTTCTCTGTGGGAATTTGGGCCCATTCTGCTTTCTGATGTTATGGCATGTTTCACAATCTTGCAAATTCATTACAGGCCAACGTGTATTTTCTCAATCACACAAATAGCCAGTCAGCCATTTTTAACTTAATGTTACACAATTGAAATAAAAAAGCGATGGATTTTATCGTCGAGAATAGCACATGGTTGAAGTCGTTTCATTTTTGCATGATTAACATCTGCTTTGGAAATGCCACTGTCAACATGCAGAGATGATTGCTCAACATCAGTACCACATGGGTGTGGCATTCCAAGAAACAGACAATGTGCAATATATGACAGTATAGTAAGCTATTTAGACTAAAGAGAAAAAATCCCTGAAGGTTGATGATTTCATTAATTTAGTAATGAATGATCTGACTCTAGATGTGCCAGTTCTTTATGTTAGTTTAGACCCACTATCCAGGCATAAAAATAGTATGTTAAAGTATTTATATATTAAAATAAATAAAATAAAACACATTAACAACACCCATGTCAACTCTATACATTAAGTATGTCCTGACAAGGAAATGTAGTACATGTGAATACAAAAGTATATGTAAGTACAAAATTCTGAAAACTAAAGGGCATATCATGAAAAAACAATCAATGGTCACGGGCTGGAAAGGGAAATTAGAAAACATTTCAAGAAAAGTGGAGCCTGTTAAATCAGCAAAGAAGAATCCATTTATTACTAATCATTTATGAAGCCCTCACAGCTCTTGGTTTTGAGTCAGATGTGTTACGAAATCATATCAATGCTGTGTTTGTGTGTCCACATACCTTTGGCTTCACAGAGATCTAAAAATGTAAAGAACTAAAAATCCTACAGGTTCAAGCAATTTCCAGCTGGATCTGTAATAATCTTTTGCATGTGAACGAACTTTCCCAGAGAACGAAGTGGTCTTGCTTGAATGCGGCTATTCTTGATAATTTGGTTGAAGCATAATTAAGCAGTAATGCATCTGAGTCGGATTACAGAAACATCCTATGAAATGGATCTTTCCCGCTCAGGAGATCGGATTAGGGTCCATGAAGTAGTCCAGGGGCTACATTCAGTTACAATGCCTTCCTGTATTTCTTCAATTATCAGTCTGTTTAATGTATGGACGTATAGAACATATTAAGCATCAGCCCATATTTGTTGAATTGGAACCGGCTGACTGGTGTATTGAGGTTTGTGACATAAGATATTTTTGAGTGGTTGATGGTTCTTGAAAACACTCAAACATTACAAAGATTACAAAGACTCAAAGTCACTTAAATATTAGTACGTTTACAAGTCATTTAATACCAGCATTGGGCGGCACGGTGCTTAGTGGGTAGCACTGTTGCCTCACAGCGAAAAGGTCCTGGGTTCGATCCACGGGTGGGGTGATCTGGGTCCTTTCTGTGTGGAGTTTGCATGTTCTCTCTGTGTCCACGTGGGTTTCCTCCGGGTGCTCCGGTTTCCTCCCACAGTCCAAAGACATGCTACCAGGTTGATTGAGACACTGAATTGTCCTGAAGGTACCTGCGATGGACTGGCGCCCCATCCAGGGTGTTACCATGTGGCTTGTGCCCGTTGAAGAGCTAGGATAGGCTCCAGGACCCTTCCCCAACCTTAATTAGGATAAGGGATTAAAGAAAATGAACTGAACTAATACAGGCATTATGGTAACTGAACACAAGGGGATGATTGTATTAGAACTCAAATTGAGGTATTTATAAACCTCTGCTTACTTTGACAGTTTTCCCATGAGTAAAGCAATTTTTGGATTCATAAACACCTTTTTGCAGAAACAACTGAAGCCATTAAAGTTGTTTGCAAATGACATGGAGCCATATTAGTAGGAAAATAAAAAGTGAAAAAAAAGGCTTTAGATTCAAATCTACACCCTTTATAATATTCACATCAGGCACTATTAGAATATGCATTATTATCAATGAGTTTGATTACTTACTACTTTATCTTGACAGTAAGATTCACCTTGTTATAGACAGACAAACAAACTCAGCACAAGCTTTTGATGGAAATTAAGTAAAATAACATCTGACATGCATATATACTGCTTGTAATTGTAAGACACATAGTGTGGATCAGCCCTTTTCATGAATAAACTAATAATAGAGAAGTAGAACAGAACAGACTCTCAACAATACGAAACATACTTTAGTTTTCATCACATTAAAAAGGCATAGAAATAATCCCACTGACCCTTAACTGAGTTAATAGTTATAACTGACCCTGTTATACTGTTACTCAGCATGTCTGACACTGTAAACACTTTTAGGGCCTTCTGGTCTGAATATTTTATCATAAAAGCATCACTTAGCTATCACATAATTATTTTCTAAAACTACAGATTAATAGGAAAATAAACATGCAAATTCCCAGAACGTGTTTACATTAACACTCATCCATTAAAACCTTAACAGCACTATTTCCCACAGCAAGACTTAAATTATCTCGCCGTCTAAATCCATCAGCATTCTTCCTGTCACTGGGATTATAAACACAGCTGGACTGTGTGAAGAAAGCACCTTTGATCCTCTATGAAAATGTTAAGTATATATGCCTCTCGTGCAGACCACCAACATAAAGGAAGCCGTGAATCTTCACTAAATAGGTGGGTCGCAATTCCATTGCCATACTGGGTATTGTTTACTGTTCTAATTATTTATGATGTTTATAGTGACAAGTCAAACTGCTGAGGTGAAGACCAAACCTTGGAGCTTAATGGTGTGTAGAGCACTTAGTCCTACATAAACCGTAAACTTTAAGGAAAAAACATCAATTTAGTAGCAGAAATATAATAAAAATAATAATAACAAAGGGTGGCACGGGGGCTTAGTGGGTAGCACTTTCGCTTCACAGCGAGAAGGTCCTGGGTTTGATCCCCAGGTGGGGCGATCTAGGTCCTTTTTGTGTGGAGTTTGCATGTGTGGGATTCCTTCGGGTACTCCGGTTTCCTCCCACAGTCCAAAGACATGCTACCAGGTCAATTGGAGACACTGAATTGTCCTGTAGGTTCCTGTGATGGACTGGTGCCCCATCCAGGGTGTTACCATGTGCTTTGCATCGAAGAGCTGGGATAGGCTCCAGCACCCCTTCCCGACCCTAATTAGGATAAGGGGTTAAAGAAAATGAACTGAACTGATAATACCAATAACAATACTAATAATAAGGAACACTAGAAGAGTTTAAATATATCTCATAATTGTGATAAATATCCTGAATGATTTGTGGTGAAATAAAACTTCCAGTTCTTTGGACTCATGAAATAAATCTTCATCAGAGATCTGTTATATGGTCTACCATCTAGAGTAAAGCAAACATTTACATCATTTGGCTTTCTGCCAATAAAAATCTATCCAGATGTAGGAAATATGTTAATGTTTACTTTTGTAATCATATGTCCTATTCACTACTGTTTACAAGCCTATTGTTTATTAAAAATGACCACCATGCAATAAATTTCAGCTTTAAACTTGCAGCATGAAGCAACTAAATGTCATGGTTGTTTTTTGTTAATGCCATTTGTTTGACTCATTTATGTACAATTGTTTCCACTTTTTCTGACTTATGCAACCGTGCATCCAGAATAAGCGACTAAAGGGATTTTTTCATGGCACTTTTGTAGCTCTTCAAGGAGAAGGATCCTTGTGTTTATAATCATTTACTCATGAATATTTTTAGGTGGCAGTGTACATGATACAAAAAAGTTAACAGTGTCGTAAAAATGGTACCATTCATCAAGAAAGTATTTGTGTCTGGTGCCACCCTTTCTAAAAGGTATAACATTTAAAATGATGGACGTATGGGAGCTGTAAATGGAGAAAAGGTATATTTGGCTCTAAATTATAATAGTTTTCAGCTTTAGCTCTACATCTATGCGTGATCTCAAAAAGGCCCCTGATCTCAAAAAGGCCATGTGGCAATGGTTTGGACTGTGATATGTTTGGGTGTCCACATACATTTGGCTTTGAAATGTTCGGCTGTAGAGTTGGACAGAACCACCACATGGCACCGTGTCCACAGTTCGGTTGAATTTAAAGAGTGCAATGGGTTAGACTAAAGAGCAACATCTCATAGCAATTAGTTGACCATATTTTTCTTTTCCAGGGGTGAGGTGGTTATTTATATCAATATACTCCAGCGGTTTAAAGGCGCAGCAGTGTGGAAGTGTTTTACAAACAACCACTTTATATAGACAATGCAATGCAATTTGGAAGTTGTGCGGGTTACTAGTTACCCATATGAAATATGCAAAGGCTAAGCTTTTAAAAGTATGAAAGAAAAAAATCATAGCGCTGTCTCTCTAAGGACCAATGAACTGACATGACCTTTCTGAAATTGGTAAGCAATACTTCATTTGACCTATTTTCGACATTCAATACTTTATTCCCTTGCTTACTGTTTTTTTATTTAAATACCTGTAGCCTGCAGCATTTTATGGTGTGCACACATTGCTCTTGTGACTTTTCCTCTCCTCCCTCACAAACCATTGGGAGGTTCTGGGATCTAAACGCTTGGCTGAAATAAACTGCACTCTCAGCTATAATTTGGTGACTTGTGTTCCTAAAAAAAGCCTGTCTGGCAAAGCAATGGCCAATGCTTTACTTGGATGGGGCAGCTGGCATTAAATTTGGCACGAGCTCGTCCAATCAGAACACAGAACCAGATCCAGGCTTATTGTGACAGAAACCAAATCACATAAGCTGAGAAATGATTTAAAAATACTTTAGAGTTGTAGATGACAAGCTGTTTATTTTATAAAGCATTTAACTGAATATTAAATAATTTGGTAATTTAATCCTACTTTAATCATACATTAAATTGTTTCACTAAGCCAGTGTTTACTGCTAATCAAACAGGACTTTTTGGAATGGAGACATTTGTTGGGCATTAATTTACAAACCCAAGCAATTAAGCAATTCTTAATAAAAAAAAATCTCGAGGGGAACCAAAATCTGCACAATTATCAGCTTTGTATATTTACATTAACATGTTTTTATAAACTTTATTTCATAAACTAATAATACACTGTCAGTGTTGCACCTAATAAATAAATGGAAAGGGACGCCAAACAATCCAGACTGACCACTCATTACTGTGAGATGGACTTTTTTAACTCCAAAACCACAATGCCATGAACGTGCAAGTGCCGTGGTTGTCTATTATGCTGGTATCCATATTATACATCTCCTATTAGCATACTCTTAACATTGTTTGAGACTATAGCTATTTTCTTTTTTAGACCTTGTCAGTGGAGATCATCCTATAGAGAGGTCCAATTGTATTGATGAATAAGGTATAAATGTAAGGGTTAAACACACAGCAACAGTCAGTACATGTACACATTGTTTGTATAATGAGTGGCTCAGGAAATAGCTAAAGATTGTAATTAAAAGATAAACCTAATAAACCGGTAAGTGCATATCTAAACAACTTTCTAAACTTCCTAAACTCTGTGTGTAGTGAAGTTCAATGA
>JAYDZG010000020.1:13712635-13722791 GCA_034509265.1 Microcambeva bendego
TGGTTAAATTTAACTTTTCCAATTAAATAGCAAAAAGTGTGTTGGCCTTTATAAGTTGGGTAATGGCAATAAAACATGAATTAAATTTAAAAAAGTATTTATACACCCATCTACAATTGGAGTGAAAATGAATTTCAACCAGTTGTACCTGTGAAACACGTCTGGGCGAGGACATCAGAACCTGGAGGTCTGCTCTGTGTTCTCCAACACATTGAAATAAGTGTGGTGTTGAATAGGCAAACAAAAGTTTGACAGGTGTAATTAACCATATTACCTATTCAAAGTCTCATTCCCCAATTTAACCTAGCTTTTCTTTTTAAATCCTACAGAATTCTTGGACTTCATGAAGGGTGTTGAGTAAAGACTCTTAAGTACCCGAAGACCCTGATGCTGTGCCAATGGCCCAACATGTCACCCAATCATTCCCTGCCCCACTTATAGGGACATCACAGGGGTCAAGATGTGTCAACAAATGTGTCAAGATGTTAAGCAAAATGCTTACTAGTCATGTAAATAAGTTATCTAGATTTTATTGGAAGAACATATTATACTCATGAACGTATCTTTTTAACAGTCCTCATGGAACAAGATTTCGGCCTAATTAAATAATGCTCTACAGTGTCTCTTGTGTCACTTATTTGGGTAGTCACATCCAGTTAATATTTTCAATGGATTGGTCTCCAAGTTGATATTTCTCTGGCAGTCATAATTAAACAGTGTTAAGTTTAATAGATCAACTGAGAAAACATAAATTAGTAATAAAGTCAAAAAAATCATCTGGCTGAAGTGACACCAATAATCGAATTTAGGTCGTTCTGCAGTAGTGTAATCTAGGCTTTACTTGTCCTAGACACAGAAGTAGGGTCATGAAGCATTTTTAAAATAAATGACATCGTGGAGCAACTGAAAAAACCACGAAACATTCTGCAGTCACCAAGATCTGAAACATTTTGAGGGGTGTGAATCAGTTCTTTATTTGTAGACTTCTAAACAACAAAAGTTTACAGAAGCGACAATCTGGATCTCTTAGTAACATAATGGAGCAAAGCAACACTGTAGTATTGTTTTGTGATGATCTCTCAAGCACCAGTTCGAAATGCCAAGCCAAGTGTAACTAGATCGCTCTACATATCTGAACAGGTTTTATATCTTCCTGATGACATCTTGTGAGGAGGAATGCGATCTAACAACCATGTTATCAGACATGGAGACAACATATGAAGATTCAGGAATATAAGTACTCCATTCAGCTTTGACAAATGAAATGTTATATACTGCTTTGAAACAACAAGAGTGGAATGTGACTTGAAATGTAAACCTTTTTAAATGCTTCAGGTTGGGAAACAAACCATCAAGGAGGAGAAATGTTTACACATCGAAGGGTTTCAGTTTGCAAAAGTGCATCTAACTGCAGTTACAATAGAATTTGCACTGATGCCAAACATCTCGAGCAACTCTTGGGGTTTGCCGCTCTGGGGAACGCGGCTAACGGCCAACCGATGGACCACGATGCCCGGCTCCTCTGCCACTGCTGACAGGACAGCCTCTCCAAGACCACCTACACACAGATTGAGATATTACAACATGACTAGCACACCATTATTGAATAGGAGAACGATGGAAAGATCAAAGCTGGAACCTCATGAACACGCTTTGAAAAGTAATTTTTACAAGGTGGCCAGATATTGCAGAGTTCAGCCATGCTAACAATTAAAACATTTACTTTCCATATGTCTTTAATCACCGCTTCATTCAGAGCCATTATTGGTTGATATCTATAAGGATTGGAGTTTTCAGTTCAAACAAAGTCAAAACTAGTGCTTACCTTCTTTGTAATGATCCTCCACTGTGATCACTTGGCCTCGAGTGGCACGAGCACTAGCCACAATAGTGGTAGCATCCAAAGGCTTAATAGTGAATGGGTCGATCACACGAATGTTCACACCTGTAGATCAAAGTATTGTGGAAACTCAGCACTGCATATTTTTTTCTACAAACCAAAGACACTGAAGTAGCAATGGGTATGTGCCCATTTTGGTCATTAGTCAGAACTCAAACCTTCTTTGGCCAGAATGTCATGTGCAGCGATGGCCTCATGCAGAGTCACTCCAGCTCCAATGACGGTCACTTGATCACTACTAGACTGGCGCACCACCTAGAGGACAAAAAGAGGAAGCGTAATGGTGAATCAGCAAATGTTGAATCCAAAACCAGAAATCAAAGGCACGATTTTTAAACCACACTGGGAACAGCAAGCATTACTAAAATAATTTGGCCATTACTTAGTAAGGAGTGGAAACCAAATAACATTTAATACCATGTGTACACAATGGTCACTCTCATGGCAAGTTTTATTTATGTTTTTTAAGCAGTCGTTGTCTGGTGTCCATTTATTCAGGTGCGAGTGCATTAGACGGTTGTCCAATATGACATATTGTGTATGTGGTCTATTTTAATCTCCTTCCAGTTGGTGGTTTTAATTGTACCTGAACATCGGGGTGAATTTTCTTCAGCTTGTTCAGTTTTTGATTTTCTTAGTCTTTTTTGCCACATAACGTTAATATAGGTAGGAATTACTTGTGAAACAAGATAACTACATTTTGGAGAGGACTTGTATAGTATATAAAGAATGTATACAATTCTTTCATTGTAAACTAACCAAATTATTAAAACCTTACAAAGGGGGTTACATCTTTAACTGCAAAAAAGGTAAGCCCGACATCATATAGATTAAGAATCCAAGTATTGGCCCAAACCCACATTTAAAATCATGTGTACGAATGCCGTTTCCGATCCTGATTAATTTGTGGAATTGATCAACCCAGTGTGGTCATGCCTGATGCACCTTTGCCTAAATAACATTTTGATGAAACCAGTAGCACATTTATGAACTGACCTTAGCTTGGCCAATTTCAAATTTCTCTTCTGGCTTGTACAGCACTGGTGTATCGGGGCGGCTGGTCCTGATAAAGCAGATACCCTAGGAGAAAAAAAAAGTTATACAACAAAAAAAAAAAAAAAATTAGTATGTTGTGAAAATGAACTATGAAAAAAATCTCTTATTAAAATCAAGACAACCTAGAAATTCATTAATTAAAGAATACAAATTGCAACAATCAACTTAAATTGATCAGTTGACATTATTACATCAAACTATGATGTGAGGCAGCCCTTAATGTATATTTTCAACCAACTTCATGGCACTCTGGTAACACAGTGGTAAAATTTTGCTACCTCAATATCTATAGAATGCAGGGTTTAAATCCCCAATAATGCTATTGGCCAGTAAGACCAACAGACAAACTTGGTTATGTATAAGAGGAACCAGAGCGGGAACCTTAATACGGGACCATTGTCCAAGTATCTTAAATCACAAAGCCATTACTGCCCTCTGCTGCCCCAACCATGACAAAAATGTATCTCTACATTCTTGCTTTGACTCAATAAACAAAGAGAGAAAGGGAGTCCACAACTTTCCAATTCAGGTATATTACCTTGGTATTAGCTGCAAACTCGACAGCTCTTTCGGTGGACACACCATCGCTAGGGTAGAACACGGTGCATGTTGGAATAGCACGGAACATCGCAAGGTCCTCTAAAGCCATCTGAGAGGGGCCATCCTCACCTAAGCACAGTAGAATTTAACTCATGCTCTCAATTTTAAACGCAAAACAATAAAACAAGCGTTTACTCGATGTGTGTAAGAGGTTCTTACCAATAGAGATGCCGCAGTGAGAGCCAACAAGGTTTACATTAGACTGGGAAATGGCTGCCATGCGTATCTGGTCATAGGCACGTGACAAGAAAGCAGCGAACGTACTGGCAAATGAGACGGTGCGGTCACGAGTGGCACAACCTATAGCCACACTCACCTAAACAGCACAAGAAAGATAAAATTATTTGCCAATGAAACACGAGACAGTGCGCTTAATATAACCACAAGGAATGGTTTATGATACAATGTTGTTTGAAAGAATAAAAAAAATGTTTCTGATGAAGCAGGGGTTCACAAAATGTTTCTGCTGCACTCACCTTTTGTAGAGTGGAACCACAATGTTAAAGAATTAATTTTAGTTTTACATATTCATATTTACTTTGTTTATGGGTGTTCAGTCTTTGTGGGGTTTTTTTAAATTAAATTTCAACATTATGACTATGACTGCTAGAAGCAATTCAAACACAAAATAAATCCCTACATTTCTTCATTTTAAACCCCAGGCACAATCTGGTAATTATCTGGAATGCTGAAAGATCAATCACTGAGTAAGGAACCCACTGAACCATGTTGGACCCTGGCCCCTCATCACTACAATTGGGAAACCTCGCTCTGAGATGTGTAAAATTCATGTTTCGTAATCACTGCATAGTGTTTGCTCAATAGCATGTGATTTGTGCAAGAAAACCCAAAATGTTAAGAGGTTTCCAAACTTTAAGCTCAGAGTCAAAGGGCAGATGTACTATCAAAATTTAAACATGGTCACTAAGATATTGCAGGAACTGAAAGTCTGTAAAAGGAAAAACAGACCATCTACATACATCTAGCCCCTAAGGCAGCTAAATAAAAAAGGCTAGACAACCAGAATCCATAAGATATAAAAATATATAAAATAAACTACTTTTCTAAGTCTCATCCCCACGAAGGGCTACGCACCATGTTCTGCTCAGCAATGAAACACTCGATGTAGCGATCAGGATGGGCTTTCTTGAAGATATCAGAAAAAGTGGAGTTTTTAGTGTCTCCATCCAGAGCCACGACACGCTTGCTGGCATCTCCCAGCCTCTTGAGGGCAACACCATATGCTTTCCTGGTAGAGATCTGTTCAAAAAAATGCTTTGTTAAAAGAAGTGCAAACACACAAAGTGAATCATTTTATCCATGCGGTTATTACCTTGTCTCCAGGTTTGTATTCTGGAGGCGAGGGCAGATGGATGGGACTGTGGTCAGCAGGGGCGGCATCCTCATTTGGCAAGTCAGGCTGGAGGAGTTTGGGGGAAGCCTGGATCAGGTTTTCCAGGTCAGCAATTAACTCAGCTGCACGGTCCTTAGGGACGGGCTTGCCATGCCAGTTATCCAGATCCTCAATGTCTAAAGCCACAGACGCAGAAATGATGACAAATGCAAACCTTTAAAAACCCTGATAACTGTGAAACAAAAATCACTTCATGGCCGATGTGTATCAATTCCTTCAAACCTCTTGCCCAGTCGGCAGTACAGGTTTTCAAACTACATAGTGGGTAGCACTGCTGCCTCACAGCAGGTTCGATCCCCAAGTGGGGGTGGTTCGGGACCTTTCTGTGTGGCGTTAGCATTTTCTCTGCTTGTGTGAGTTTACGGCAGGTGCTCAGGTTTCCTCCCACAGTCCAAAAACAGGCAACTGAGGTGAATTGGAGATACTAAACAATACATGAGTGTTCAATATAAGCTTAAGAACTGATGAAGGTAGTGTAATGAGTAACCGTTTCGTGTCATGAATGTAACCAAAAGAGTAAAACATGTTAAATCCCTAAAACAAACCAATTACATAGTAACTCACTTTTAAGGCCTTTGCCCTTGAAAGTTTTGGCGATGATGGCAGTGGGCTTCCCTTTGAAGTGTTCTGCATTCCACAGTTCCTTACACAACTCCTCCACGTCATGCCCATCCACCACACATGTATTCCAGCTAAAGAGGAGTATGAAAAAAATGCTGTTCACATTTGACAAACAATGGCAAGGAAAGTTGTACTTAAATCTTAAGCATTTTAGTAAAACAACAAGCCACGGTGCCATACTGATTAATGTGTAGTTGTCTTACCAAGTGTTACACTTAATGAGTCAATTAAATTTTTGTTTGATAGACTAATAAGGTACCCCCACCCCTTACTAGAACCAACATGACTGGGCTTGACTGTATTGGCTTTACAACCTGTTAATCAAGGAATTTATCCAAACTAATTGATTAACAGTTTCATTTTGTTTTTACTTACCCAAAAGCCTTGCAGCGGTCCTGGTACGTTGCCATGTCATGCTTCAATGGTGCAGCTTCGCTCTGACCCAGACGATTTATATCCAGGATAGCAACCAAGTTATCGAGACCATAATGGGATGCAAAAGCCATCGCTTCCCACACGGCTCCCTCTGAACACTCACCATCTCCCAGCAGGCAGTACACACGATAGCTGAACAAAAAGGTATGAGGTTTGACTTGTTTTATTTATATCAAAATTACCTAAACATCACAGAACCCAATGGAAGTGTTTAAATACCTTGATTTGTCAAAGTATTTTCCAGTGAATGCCATGCCACATGCAGCTCCGAGACCCTGACCCAGCGAGCCAGTGGCCACATCCACAAAAGCTAGTTTCTGGGGGAAAGGGGGGTGAAATGTGAGAGATGCCATTTTACCATCATAGTCATTTAACATGGTAGGTGGCAAGCACATGGCTGTTACTCACAGGGGTAGGATGTCCTTCAAGTTCACAATCAATCTTGCGCAGATTTAGTAGATCAGCTTCCTTGACATAACCAGCCTCGACCCAAGCAGCATACAAAATGGGAGCCGCATGACCCTTGGATATGGAGAAAAATAAGATATTTTGTTCATTAAACCAAATTTTTTATTTATTTAAATAATTTTAGGTATAGTTTTACCTGTTACAGCTGCAACAAGACTAGCATTAATTACATAAATTATTGGCTGACCATTTGAAGCTCACCTTAGACATGACAAAGCGGTCATTGCAGGCGTTGCGGGGGTCTTCTGCTTTATAACGCATCGTATGGAAGAAGAGAACAGACATTATCTCTGCTGCACTGCAGCATGATGTTGGGTGCCTGCACATGAGAATTTATCTATTAATGTAGTACAATGATCAATTAATCTAATAGGAAGGAACACTAAAACCGGCAAAACAGGGGTGCTCATTACACCAACACTAAGCCACTTAATTATTCGTGAGTTCAACCCTGCCACATGTAAGACTCAACATGCATGCAGGTTATCAGCATACTGTGAAAACACCCATTACTAGTATTTGTTAAAGCACATTAAATTGAATATAGCTGCATATATTTACCTTTCTGTTTTTTGTATTTAAAGCACACTAGAAGTGTGGCATTACATTACAGAAAAGCAATTATTTGGATGAACAGGTCAATTTTATATTCTAGTTATTTAATAAGTTTTATCTGTAAGGAAATACTTGCATTGGAAAATATAAGGTCTAGAGATAGATGAACCAGAGACATTTGCAATTCAGCTTTTCCGAAAAGACAATGTTTAAAGTTCAACCTCTGCCAATCTCTAAAGGACTGAGGGGGCAAAGTCACTGATGTTAGACCAAAGCTGGAAAAGAGCAAGTCTGATATTTAGACTTATATTCAACACTCAAATCATACAGGCTGTTAATCTGAAGTCTTCATAAAGTATGCAGTTAAAGTATCAAAGGGTTAATTACACTTAATCAGTGCCACAAGTCTGTACACAGACGTTGAAAAGCTGTTTTCAAATAGCAAAGGGAGTAAAGAGAACCGTGAAATGCCTTTCAGTAGATTGGGAACCAGCCATGCTAGTATGCAGTTATTCAGGTGTACTTAATGTCAAAAGACCAACATAAAATCCATGCCTGTTTTTGTTATTCCAATACATAGCATCACAGTAAAGTATTACCCTTCTGGTTTTAAAGACTTTTAACCTGAAAAAGTAAAACGATAAGTTACAAATCTTGCATAAACAGTAAGAGAGGAAATTAAAACAGATGTTGGGTCATCTCTGAATGGGCGTTTTAAGGAAGTGAAATGTATAATAATCACACCGTCTCAAAAAACCTTACAATGAATGAGGAAGTAACTGTAAAGTGAGAATAGTTATGGTTGATTGAAGCAGAATGGAATTTAATACAGGTAGAAAGAGAATGTCCAAACCTAAAGACTAGCATTATTAAGGATTCAAGTCCACAAAAAATATTTTAAGAGGAGGTACTAAAGACTCGGCAAATCTCTGGAGGTGATTAAGATACCAGTCCAGTAATCTGAAGATTGTCCATTTGGGAATCAGCACTCCCAGGTTGCCACTGTTGGGCCATTTAGGAAACCCCTGAAATCATCAAATGCTTAGACTACATGCTGTCACAGCACAGTAAGTCACTTCGAATAAAAATGTCAGTTAAAAAGAAAATGATTGGTGCCCTATTCAGGCTGTTCCTGCATTGTGCTCAGTGTTCCAAGATGGAGAAATGGATAGTGATGAACTGATCTGAATCACACACAAACATGTACGTACATAAGATCAAGTTGTGAAAGAACTTCTTGTTAAGTGTTTAAGAGCAATATTTGAGAGCAGTTCATAGTTCATGAATGATGGAATGAACTCTAATAGAATGACTGGCAACCCTGCGCTGTAATGTAGAACGTAAGCTTTTATTATTATATCGAATATAGTTAATTATCTTCATTTGTAGCTGAAACAAGCCTTTATTTTGTCCCAAGATAATAATGACGATCTCCAACTGGGAGCACGAGACATGCAGGGCCTGCACGTGAACCCTTTTAGTGAAAGTGGCGACTCCATTAGACAGGGATCACGTGCTACGGTCTTGACCGAGATGAACAAATCTTTTAACTTCACTAGATACCTCGTCAATAGTTGGTTACTTCAGGGCAACTTCGAGATGTAAATACATTACCGACTTCAAGTTTCACATAGTACATGGCGGGCTGTGGGGAAGTCTTATAACGCGGAATATTTTACCTAAATGCAGGTACAACTACCTGACCTGCACGTAGCATCAATAATCATTCAACTAAATGAATTACGCACATGGGCTTGCAAGACCATGTTAGCTAACGACACATCGCTTTGCGTTAGCCTGCATGACATGCAGAATTGACCAAACACAGTAAAACTCGAATAAAAAATATTTATATTTATACGAAGCTGTAAACCGACAGTAGAAGTGAACAGGAATCATTTATTAGCCTGTTTGCTAATTAGACACAACTTACCCAGAATTCGATGCGCAAGTTGCCTTAATGGAGTGAATTCTCAGCTTATTGGCAATGTTTTTAAGTCCTTGCAAGGTTTTCTCGTCAGGTTTGTGGTAGCTCTCCATGTTTTAAGTTGTTGAGGTGAAGTTGTGAGGTTGTTGCAATTACTAAAGTGGAAACCAGAACGTGGGCCGGAGAACGTGCTAGTGCACAAGCTTATAAGTAAGGCTCCTTGTTTAGCCCCGCCCATGGAGTATTCTCATTGGCTATAACGTCGTGGCGAGACGTCAATCAGGTCTTACGCAAGCAGGTCGATCAAAAAAAGAAAATTCTTTATTTTTAAATGAAATAGACAGTAAATCATGAACACAAATTGCATCTTGTGGTAATTATATATATTAATTATAATGTTGTTTGCATTATTTAGGTATGAGAACCACAATCGTGCATTGTTTTCAAGATCTCACTGTCATGATGAAATGCCAACACCCATGTGTTCTCTCCAGCGTTCCCTATTGACCAAATCGTCAAATTTCATCAGTCACACTAACCTGTCTCTTTCAAAGAAACCAGAATGAGGACACAGTATGAGTCAACAAGGAAGAGTGAATTTTGCTCTCTCATTCTTACTGAAGTGATTTCCTCATCAGATTAAATGCAGCAAGTGCTTCATATAATAAAGTACAAAACGAGAAATCAAATAGCATAAGAACGCTGCTTCATTATTAAAAAGTAACCAGTATTTTTCCAGGGCCCATATTTTTGTCTTTGAGTGGCCAACCAGTTTATGTATTTCAGATACACACATGTACTCCTTTACCTTACAACCAAATGACTTACTCTTCCGCATTGTAGTTTTGACACAACCCTCCTTATTTATTTTTATGCATCTAAGAGGCTATAGACCTATACAACAATTTAGTATATTTAGTTTACCTGACCACACGTTTTGGACTGTGAGAGGAAACCCGAGGTTCTGGAGAAAACCCACACAGGCAGACAGAAGGACCCAGACTGCCCTGCCTGTGGATCAAACCCAGAACCTTCTAGCTGTGATGCAACAGTGCAACTAACTGAGCACCATGCCGCCCACTTACAATCAAATAGCAAAATCTAATTAAATAGCCTTCTGCATGGTTTGAAAGATAACTTGTGCTTTTTAATATATATAGAGCTGATAGTTTACATAAAA
>JAYDZG010000020.1:13744869-13759961 GCA_034509265.1 Microcambeva bendego
GTTTATGTGTCAGTATGGATGCCATTGAACCAATACATTACGACAACCTGCATAAAACAGCTCAGACTCACCTCAACATGGATTCCTGTAACCTTGGGGGAAATTACATATTTACGAGTATTTATAGTTCCTGATCTTGAACAGATTTAAATGTTATTGTGCATTGAATCATTATTCATTTTACTCAGTTAAATGATGTCTTCAGAGGGGCCTAGTATGACAAACAAGTGTTGAATTTGTTGAGTCTGCAAAACCAGCAAAATTCCTGTACCATTCTTCGCACCACTCAAAGTGTTGTGAACACACTACACATAAGACACAATCGTTTTTTACTTCTGCACATGCTCTATTGAGTTCCTCTAAAACAGCATTTTTACTGTGTAGTCAGTCTGGGTTTCCTGTAATACAAGAGAACTGTTTTGAATGAGTGGATTAAATTTAGACATGCTGATTTTTCACACATTCAGTGCATCCTGAAAGCTCTTTACTTTTACCATATTTCGTTATGTTTCATCCTTATTATACATTTGATTACATTTATTTCCTCCCTAAAATTCTACACACAATACACCATAATGACATAGTGAAAAAAAAATTGAATTTTTGCTAATTTATTGAAAATAAAAACTTTGTTGAGGCACCTTTGGCAGCTATTACAACCTCAAGTATTTTTGAGTATGATGGCTATGAGCATGGCACACTTATTTTTGGGCAGTTTCTTCCATTCTTCTTTTCAGACCCTCTTCTCTCCAGAGATGTTCAATCAGGTTCAAGTCTGGGCTCTGGCTTTGTCTCAAGAACGTTGTCAAAACAACTTAGGGACGATCACTGGAAACAGGATGCACCTGAGCTCAATTTGAGTAAAATGGCAAATGCTTTGAATACTTAAATAACTCACTTTGTCAGTATGGGGTATAATGTGTATAATTTCCATGAGAAAAATGAATGTAATCCATTTTGGAATAAGACTTGCTACAACACAAAGATTATATATACGTTTCATATAAAAACAGTTCACTTCTTTTCAGACAATGTGTTCATACATGCTGTTGTGCAGATATATGACACTAACTTTGTCAACTATGTTTCAGTTGGAGCAACAATGTCATCCTATGGTGTTAAACTGAGAAAAGTTGGAGTTGCTGATTATGACACACAAATTAAAGGTAAGATAATTCAAAATTTCCTGTAATACACCGACCAGGCAGAACATTATGATAGATGAAGTGAATAAAAACAACCATCTTTTCATCACATCTCCTGTTAGTGGTGGGATATATTACACAGCAAGTGAATATTTTATCCTTAATATTGATGAGTGAACTGGAAAAATGGCCAAACGTGATGATTTGAGTTTGCTAAGGGCCAAATTGTGATGGCTATACGGATGTGATGGAGAATCTCCAGAGTCCGAAAATCTCCAAAACAGCCCTTGTGGGGTGTTCCTGGTCTGAAGTGGTCATTATCTGTTAAAATTGGTCCAAGGAAGGAACAGTGATTAACCAGCAACCGGGTCATGGATGGACAAGGCTCATTAATGCACATGGGGAGCAAAGACTGGCTCATTGGTTCTTATAGAAGTTGGTTCTTATAGAAGGTGTCAGTATACACACTGCATCCCAATGGCAGGGCTGTTTTGCCTGATTGGTGTATAATATGTAAAAAGATGACAGGAACAACAGACAGCTTTTATTATTGTTTTATCTTTTACAAACTGTACTAATGACTACAACTTTTGAACCTGTACGTTATCACATCATAGATGCGCATAACCATAAGTTGTTGTTCTGGGCAGACTGTGGTATATTAAGACCTGGCATAAGTTTAAATTAAATTAAATCTTGATGGGTACATTGCCAAACTTGTGTTACTGCAAAAATCAACACTGATTTAAGAATGTGTGCAATGTATTCAATCCGACAGGTTTCGTGTCAACATGAACAACCATTGGCTGTTGTTCATATGGGGTGGCGACCGGACTGGGTTTCCTCATAATGCATTATGGTCAACACTAGCTGGTTCTCGAAGGGATAATCTGTTGATCAGCGCGTGGCTCTTAGTACAAAAAGCTGATCTGCATATGAACTTGCCTCTTGCAGGTGAAAAGATGCAGTTGGTACTGCACACGTGTTGGAGGAAGAGTGATTCAGGCGTGGCTCTGCTCAGTCAGCAGTGAAGGGTAATGTCGAAGGAGGGAAAGCAAAATAAGATCTGGGTCATTGGACACGGCCAGATTAGGGAGAAAATTACGTTTTAGCCAAACTAAAAGTGTCTACAAGACATTCTTCACATTTGTTAAAAAGTGAACATGGAGACATTATAATATACATTCAATAAATAAACATTATTCTTTCTCAGAGGTCCGCAACCAGCTAGCCGAGCAGCTGCGAGCGTTTGATAGTCACCTGGAGCAGAAGACGCAGGTGCTACAAGATCTCAGTGATTACTTACGCAGACGTGGTGAGATCGAGGGTGAATACGCTCGATCGCTGGACAAACTGGCAGACAGGTTTTCTTCTAAAATAAAAAAGTGAGAACTAAATCATGGTTACTGTCCTAACGCTTAATCTGTAGCTTATTTGCTAATCGTTTATACATGATTTAATGTTTCAACTTTTTTACAATTTACAATAATCATGAATTAGTGACTCTCCGATTTTTGGTCCAGTACCTTAAACACTAGGGTACAGCTTTCTAGCCACAAGATCTAGCCACAAGGTCATAATTAGGACAGTGAAGTTGGGCAGTCAGATTTATGAGTCTCCGATGTGTCAGATGAGGGTAAAGTCAGTTCAGGTGTCAGACTAGGGACACTTTTTGCTTTTAAAAGCCTTGCTTTGTGTATAGTGTATTGGCATGCTGAAATAAGGAAGGAACTTTCTCAACGTGTCACGTTGTTGAATCCACACAACTTTAGAATGTCATAGGTGGCATGACAAGAGGTTAGCAGTCAATATTTTGACCAAATATTTAACTGAAGAGACTATTAATGTGGCTTAGCAGTCTGATAGTGACTCTGGTTACTCTGTTCTGTGGCCATTGTGACCTCTTATATCACTGGTGTACTGGTGTTACTGGGACACTGGTAGCTGAACGGCTGAACTTTGTGCTATCAGTTGAAAGTTTCATGGTTTGAATCCAGACTCTGACATAGAGCCACTGTTGGGCTCTTGAGCAAGGCTCTTAGCCCTCTTAGCACTTGAATGGTCTGACATGAGACTGATGTGTGTTGCATTCATTATCCGATTTGGCTGGTAACAATGAAGGACACCCTCTCAGGTCCAGAATATAAGTTAAGGTGCTTTTACTGGTTCATGTCAGATAGGCTAGGGAGATATATGCACTATAAGCTAGTCAGTTAGTCCTGTTTTATTTCTCATTAGCTTTGCCTTAAAATATAATCTCCTAATAAAATCAATCAAAACGGACTGATGTTCTATATGATAGTGCTCTGTAACTCAGCTGCTGTTTTCTTTTTATTTTTATTTTTTTATAGACCTAATTCTAGTTCATGATATTCTGTTGTTCTTTTTTCTAGTTATTTGTTTTCTTGTTCTTCTTAAGAAAAAACAGACAGAGCTGTTCTATTTTCTTTTCAGGAAGGAGTCTAGTAGTGATTCAGTGGTATACTGCTGGCAAGAGTTGTTGACTCAGACACGCCAGGAGAGCAAAGATCACATCATGCTTAGTGAAAGCTGTGGAACTGTATTACCACAGCAGCTGTCTCGTTGTCTGGAGCACGTTCAGCGTCTGGCTAAAAAAGTACACAAACACATGAAACCCTTTCAAATCAATCATTTAGTTATATTTACCTTAAGATAAAATACAATTTTATTGATCCCAAAGGAAATTAAATTGATTAATTAGTATGTACAATCAGTGTACAATCCTTTATTTCCATTTCTCGTTTGTCTTTACATTCACCAAATTGTGATTAATTTTAAGTCATAAAAGAGGCTATCAATGATTATTGCCCAATTGAAAATAAATTGAGTACAATAAACTATCAGGTTGTAAGATGTCATGTTAAAGAAATACTCACAGTTGAAATATTTCAAAACTGTGATTAATTACTTGTAAAGTTGTAAAATAGTTTTATGCATACATTGCACATTTGTTTGATGAGTCTTACAAATTACAAATGTACTTATCACATCAGTTTGATAAAAAGCCAAGTTAACATAATACAAACAAGGTTAAAATACATTTTAATTAACCAAACTAGGATATACAAATATTTAAAATGTGGAGATATTCTTATTTGCTTATATTATTTTTTTATATATAATGAAATTTATATGTTGGTTTATTCTTGAAAAATATAAAGTTGATTTATTCTGGAGTATCAGAGTGACCATATATTACCCATGTACATCTCGCTAAACCTTTAAAACTAATTCCAGACATAATTAAATCTGAATCTGTTATAAGGTAATGTTTGTTCTTCCTCTGTTCATATTTCCTCAGAGTAAAGACATTTGCAGTCAATTACAGGAAGGCCTGATGAGTGCGATGGGAGAACTGCAGACTGTACGTATTTTTGTTTAGTATGAAATAATGAAAAAGTAAACTAGTTGTCACCTAGACGTTTCAGCACTGGACAAGTAATCAGAATGTCACCGGTTCAAGTGCACCAAAGGTTCATCTGTTGACAAAGTGCCTGATGTATAGAACTCTCCTTGATGTTTCCAACATTGCTGGCGGCCATCCTTCATCAGTGAACACACTGAAGCCCACTGGTCCATCGTCCAGCAGAAATGCTCCCTGGCCCATGCAAGGCCATCGATGATGCCTGTGCCTGGTGGTGTGGTCAGGAACCCTTGCAGGTCGTCTAGCACACAGACCACGCTGATGTAAGCGCTTTTGAGTGGTCTGATGTGAGACTGATGTGTGTTGCATCATTAAACGGTTCTGCAGGGCACTGTTAACAATGAAGGACGTCCACTTCTATACCTTTCTGTGACTCTTACAGTCTGTCTGTATCTCTGTTGCAACCTGCTCTTGACACTCTGTGACACTCGGTGGCCACTTGTGTCTGAGTACATCCTGTTTGAAGCCTTGAAGTACTGTCGATTATTTGTTAGGTGTCGTCTTGGTCTCATGATGTCAAAATGTGAACAGCATGACGAGGAGGACTGTTTAAATACCAATTCTAATTGAACCCAGGAATTTACCGCTCCATTCATGGATCAAACACCTGTTGTGTGAATTATGCTGTTAAGCTCCTTGTTAGTGAACATCAAGTTGTGCAAAAACTACTAGAACATTGAACGGTTGGACATGTTTATCCAAAAGTTTAGAGAAAGGTCAAGAGTTCACCTGTAAAGGTTAGAGTGCATTTTAGGTTCATCCGGAAATTTCCATCGAAAGCCAAATATCCCGAACCTTTTGTGAGTAGTGTACATTGATGTTAATTGTAAAAGGGTTTGCCTTACAACTGTTTTTGTTCAATATTGCCTTATAGACACTAAAGACGTATACACAGTACCACACAGAGTACCTGTCAGCTGAGAGCAAACTGAAAGAAGCTGCCAAACTAGAAGAAAAACAGAAGCAGAGTGCAGTTAAGAAAATGGAAAGACTTATGGAAAAAGTAAGTGTGATTGCTTAACTACTAACTAACTAACTAACTAACTAACACACAAGGGCAGTGCATTTTTTTCATTTCTTTTAACCCCCCCCCCTTTTTGCAATGGCTTTAGTATCTGACTGTATTAATATTACAATACAAACCACGAGAAACATCTTAGTGTTGGCACTGAACTAATGTGGTATCATGTGTGTAACATATTTTTTTTTTCAAAATGACAGTTTACGGATGTGTGTGGTTCAGTGAGTGCTGGTGTGTAGGAGGGGTATCCGTGGTTTTATTTTTAAGTGCAGTTTTTTTGTTTCTTATGTTGTGTGCAGAGGCAGTGTAAAGTTCAGGAGACACAAGTAAAGTCCACCAAGGCACGGAATTATTTCCTGCTTGACCTGGAAGCAGCAAATGCGTACATAAACAAATATTATGTACATGATCTGTCTGCTCTGATTGATGTAAGTAATGTGGTGTGATTTAAGGGTTTACAAGGTAATCTTTTTCAGAATAAATTAGTATTTTAATCACTTATTTTAAATCTGAATTGTTTTTACATTGTAGTATTTTTTTTATTTTATTAAATTTGGTGTTTCCAATTAACCTATTTCATTGTGCTTCCTCTCTAATGATGCCGATCCCCATCCTAATTGAGGAGAGTGATTACTCACCCCTATCCCAAAACCCCACCCCCCTCGACTCTGTTCGGGCGCCATCAATCAGCCAATAAAAGTCATTATTATCTCAGTTATGAGGGATCCCTGTTTGGCTAATCATCGTTCATGTAAGCATCCAGCCCAGCTGGATTTCGAACCGATGAGTTTGAGATATCAGCTCTGGTGTGCTAGTGTGTTTTACCGCTGTGCCTCCCTTGCACCCAACTGTAGTGTTTTAAAATAATTCTTCTTCTTTTCCTCTTCCATGTACTGTTAAATGATTACAAATTGATGTAATTATTTCTTTAAAACGTCATCATTTTATTAGGTTTTGAAGCTGTTAATCTTTTTTTCTAGTTTAGTGATACAGGTTTCCACCACTGCTTGTCTCAAGTGTTCCGGTTCTACCAGTCCAGCCGGCTGAGAGCCCACCAGAACCTGGGTTCAGGACTGCAGCAGCTGGAAACTACCATCTCTGGTTTGGATCAGGGACAGGATAGAGACGCGCTGATGCAGGCGCACAACGTGGCATTCCGCATGCCGGTCCGATTTCAGTATCAGCCTCACGAGGGTGATCAGGTAATGATTTGTTTATGGGTGTGCACACTGTGATCGTTTGATGATCACAGAATTGCTCTTTTGTTTATGCACACTGTTTTTAGCGCTACTACTAAAACACAATGTTACGTAATAGTATAACACCTTTTGTGTTCCACGTGGGTGCATTTAAGAGTATTTGCCCGGGTGTGGGTGTAAGATCAGATCCTGTGTGTATCCTGTTTGGTGCAGGTGTGTGAGGTGATCGTAGATTGTGAGACAAAAAGTGAGATTGACACTCGATTCCAGCAGCTACACACCAGACTGAGCACAGTCACTGCTGAAAATGAAGAGGTATGTTCAAATACCCAGTAATAAAAGCACAAAATACACCCGGTTATTACAATATAATACAATATTAAGACATGGTTATAGAGTTAAACTTATTAGTATGTCTGCTTTCAAACAGAATGTATTTATCTAAATCACATCAACATTATTGTCCAAGCGCATTAGTATTTTTTTTTTATTATTATTATGGTTAAAGGCTAAGCACCAGCTAATATGGAAGTGCCAAACGCTAACATACAGTTGAAGTAGTTCCTAATTTGTGTTTTCGAAGATCAGAAAACTTTTTTTTTTTACAAATCGATTAAATACGGCTTAAAAGATTGTTCTTTAGCGCCGCCCACTCTGTCCGGAAACTAGCAGACGTCACACGTGTGACGTAGATCGTGGACAACTCTAGCAATTGCACTGTAGGTAATACAAGATATGATGAAATATTATTTTGAGGATTACTTTTAGGACCACAGCTTTCAGTTTAATGAATAACAGAAGTTCTTACCAGTAGGAATTCCTGATTCCGACGACCGGGTCTTGATGCTCGTTTCACTCTCTGGCTCTGGATATCCAGTCACTTTTACTTTAGATTCATCCTCTTCATTAAATTCAGAAATATTGCTGGAATCTGAAGAACCATCACTGGACAACTCACATTCCAAGTTGGTCCTAACTGTGTCTGATGGTGACGGCGTTAAAATATCATTTTAAAACAAGTTAGGCATGTTATTTTTATGTTAATTCATGTTTATACATTTTCATATATAGCTACTATAATGTGAATTCTTCAAAGAGGTATATTAGGTGGTGCTTCGCCCTTAAGGAGAATTTAGGTTATATATCTGTATGTCTATGTGATATGGCACCCATTTCTGTTGTAGTCCAGTAAAACACTGCAGGCTTGTCACTCTGCCCTGCTTGACTGGATTGTAGAGGATGTCTTTGGGTCTGCCCCTGAGCACACCCCGGGTCAGTCACTCGACACTCCCAGTGAAAACACAACCAATAAGGTTCATCAAACTAAACGTCGATCAAGTCTGCAAGACTCTGAGACCGCCTACTTTTTGGTAAATTATTACATTAGTTTAAATACGTGTAATGTATTTTAAAAGCTCTATGATACTTTAATATTTACTATGAGTTTCTCTTTTGTAGAACATTAAAGACCATCTCCTTAAGGGTTCTTTAATCTCAAAACTAGAGGCAAAACAAGAACTACTCAATGTTGCCATACAGAAAGGTAAATCAGCTAGTAAAGTATTTTTAAATTAATAATTAAAAAAATCATTTACAGTTTTTAATAAATACTTAATTATCTTTTCAAATGCCTGCCTGCAATTAGCTGGGACTGTTGATGGTCAACAACAAAGGTAAGAAATAAAAGATATATTTTCAGAATAAGTGTGACTTCAAAAAATAAGAAATGATAAAACATGCATTTGAGCTTGCTAATGTTACTGTGGTCACCTTGGCAGGGTTTTTATGCTGGTTGCCCTTCCTGACACAACCCTCCTATTTAGTCAAACTTGGGTGAGCAACGCAGAGTTTTGAAACGTAGAGTTCCGACTCTCTGTGCTGATGTGCTAGTGGAAAATCCTGCTGCTCTGGCTGGGCACTGAATAAATGATAAAACATTATAAAGGGGATTATCCATTGTAATTAGATCGACAAACAAGCACTATTTAAAAGAACCAACAGGGAATTAGTAACCTCAAATGGGAAACAGTAATTTCTGCTTTTGAAATCCTAATAAATTCTACATAATAAGAATGTGGTGTCACTAATGCTCAGGATAAGGGGCATACAAATACTACAACATACTACAATTATTTGTCATTTATACATATATTCATGTACATTACAAGGAAATTATTTTTTTTTCACATATTTCAGCATTGTACGGTGCCCCTCCTGCTAATCTTCTTGTTGATACCTCAAAGCTCTAAAGACTAGGCTACCACTGTCTATGACCTTAATTTAGTACATTCATGAAATTATAACTACACATTTGATCTGGTGGTCCCTTCAATCTATGATTTACACTGTACCCATTAAAGCTGACAGTAAAATTCAGTCTGGGGTAGGGATGTAACGATTCAGCAAGAATCAATACAAATCGATTCACTTGGGCCATTGATTTGAATCGGTTATTCTTTTAAGAGGAATCGAAATTGGCTTTTAACAGCAGGAGGTGCTGGTGCTTTATTTTTATTTTTTTTAACACAAAACATAAATCCAGTATTTTTGGCATAGATTGCTACTACTTTGAAAGAAAAAGACCTTGTTTGGATAAATAAAAGACATAGTAAAAGGAAACTATCTTCTCATTCATAGAAATATTGCTCCTAAATCAGTGTATGACAGCTTTTTCTGATCAATCACATCCTGCATAATAATTAGTTCATTTATTGCAGCACGAGGCGTACAAAGAGGTCTTTTCCTCAAAGAAAGAGTCAACTCAGTGCTCAGAGTGACTATAAGCCTTTCTCCGGAGACATGCTTTCCTACATCCAGGTATTCTCTTTTACGCCCTTTTTTCTAACATACATAATATTACACTAGTAACAGAGCAAGTGGCTTATTTAAGAAGTCTGGGTTCTATTCTGCAGGCGTCTGGAGAGCCGATCCCATTGGTGGTGGAGAGCTGCATCAGGTTCATTAACTTTCGAGGTAATCCATTTTAAATATTTTTTGTTGTTTTTGTTTTAACTATTAACTGTTGGGGGCTGCAATGGACTGGTACCCTGTCCAGGGTATAGCCTATTTATAGTATAGTCTATTTCCCATTATTTTCCAGTTGGGGTGGCACGTGGCTTAGTGGGTAGCACTGTCGCCTCACAGCAAGAAAGCCCTGGGTTGGATCCCCAGGTGGGGCGGTTTTCATGTTCTCTCCGTGTCTGTGTGGGTTTACTCCGGGTGCTCCTGTTTCCTCCCTTAGTCCAAAAACATGCAGCCAGGTTAATTGGAGAGACAAAATTGTCCACGACTGTGTTTAATATAAACTTGTGAAAACCTTGAGTAATGAATAGCTGTGTGTCTGTCATGAATCGAACCAAGAGTAAAACATGACCTAAAATCCTAATAAATAAATAAATCGTCCAGGGTTACTAGATTAATATAAAGTGGTTGATGAAAATGAGAAATGGACATAATTTCGTATTTCGGATTGTTGAAAGATTTGCTTCACTTTGTCCTTTTCTACCTCTGTCTGCTTCTTTTGTTGGCAAGGCCTGCACCACGAGGGCATCTTTCGAGTGTCAGGGTCTCAGCTTGAGGTCAATCGGCTGAGAGATGTGTTTGAGAAAGGTATGTGTTTCCACTGTAGGCAGACCTATGTGACTTATTCAGGGACATCACACAAATATACGCACAGTGCTTTAGCAAAAGGAATTACTGCTGTCTGTGCCTTTTTAGGAATAAACCATCTTGCAGAAATATTTACAAACTGTAGCTTAGTGGTTAGGGTACAGGACTAGTAATCCAAAAGGATGCCGGATCAAACCTCGTCCCTGATAGGTTGTAGGGCCCAGACTGTATAATGTAACTAATGTAAGCCGTTTTGAATAAAAGTGTCTGCTAAATGCTGAAAAATGAAAAAAAAAAAGAAATAAATACAGTGTAGGCAATGGACAGGTAAGCAGAAGGGTCACTGGTTTAAAACCCACCACTGCAAGGTTGCCCTTGAGCAAGACCCTTAACCCTGAATTGCTTAGACAATATACTTCAAGTTGCTTTAGATACAAGCATCTGCTTGATGTTAATATATTAGTAAGCATTTAATTACTAAGCATTATACTGTACCCAAAAGCTTCCAACTGTAATTTTCAATGTACTTTGTAAGGGTGTCATGCCTTCCCCAAAAATTTCCCAATGTTCAGTTGTACAACCATTATTTTCGAGTAGTGGATATATTTAATAAATGGTTCAAATAGTCAACATGCACTTTTAGGGGACTGGTATTTATAGGCTGTTCTTGCCTGTTAATAATGAGCTTAGCTTTCTGTATCTGTGTGTGCAGGAGAAGACCCTCTGGAAGATGAAGTTTGTGATATGGATTCAGTCGCCTCTGTACTTAAGCTCTATTTCAGAGGAATGGAGAACCCTCTTTTTCCCAAGGACAGCTTCGACAAACTGATGGAGTGTGGACGTAAGATGACTTTTTCCCTTCTTAAATAGAAAATAGAGAAATGGGGTGCCAGCTTGATTCGATTCAGGATTGAGATCTCAGCTGTGCCACCCACCTGGCCTGGCATCTAACAGACACAATTTTCCTCTCATTGGGTGGGAGGTTGAACCAGGGTTTCTGTTATTTGCTGCTGATTACCGCAATGACCCCTGCATACATAAGTCTGTGTGAGACTCAATTTCTGTCATTGCTAAATGCTTAACCAATTGTTGATTACTAATCAAAAAAAGTTCATACTCTTCTTTAGGAATAGAAGATGAGGCCGAGAAAGTAGCACAGTTGAAGTCCATCATACTTTCATACCCTTCCCCAGTCATTGTTGTGATGAGATACCTTTTTGCATTTCTTTATCAGTGAGTAATTGTTTTATGAATTTGTTGACGTAGGTTTGTGTGTAATTTTACTGATGTGTGTGTGTGTGTGTGTGTGTGTGTAGCATCTCTCAGTATAGTGATGAGAACATGATGCAGCCCTACAACCTGGCTGTGTGTTTTGGACCCAGTCTCATAAAAGCACCGGAGGATGCAGATGCTTCTGCCCTGCTTCAAATCAATGCTATCGTCAAAACAATCATCATCCAGCAGGAGAACATCTTCCCTAGTCAAACTGAGTTAGAAGGACCTGTGTATGAAACCTGCATGACACTAGACACAGAAGATGTGTAAGAATACCACACACAACACACACTTGCTCATACATTTTACAGTATTGCCCATGAAGTAAACATAAGCATTCAAAACAAATCTGGGACCCAGTTATAGAAATTCACAGATGCAGAGAAGGACACAAGATACGTTATATAGGCACAAAAGTGATTTAGATACATACAGAGTCTACCAGTGAGGTATAGGTGAACCTAACTAACAGGCAGCCCGTCCTGAACATTGTTCTATTGTATCTGCAGTGACACTGCAATCGAGGAGTCAGAGGTGGAGTCAGAGGTTTCTCCAAACAAAGTCAAAGATGGTAAGTTTGTTAACGGCATTATTTAAACTAAAACAAATATAGATTTTTAGTACTAGTACTAGTTCAAAGACCTGCAAGTTTATTAGGAATACTATAAAATGTAACATACTTGCTCAATGCTTGGTATAATAAAAGGTACTTAATCTTATTTTATCTTATCTTATTTAAAAGTGTATTGTGTATTCATTAATGAATGTGCACTGACTGTGCAGAGCTGGAAGGAGTGGCCTTATTTGACTACACGGCACGTTCAGCATCTGAGCTGTCCTTCAGACAGGGTGGCCGTCTCCGACTATACAGCAGAGCCTCCTCTGATTGGTGGATGGGGGAAATAAACGGTGCCAAGGGTCTGATTCCAAGTAAATACATCAAAGTGCCAAGGTAAGTAATAACCCGGACCCCATCTCATCTCGCTCAGCAGGGCCAGACGCTATCTCCAAAACAGCTAACCAAGCGAGATCTACTCAGTTCATGCACATCATTCATATCTTCTTTCTTTTCCTTCACTGGTGAGCCCGGTAGAGGGAAGTAAGGAGGTGCTTGACTTCCTAATAGTCATGCAAATGTCATAACAAAAGGGAACAAACAAGAAATTGAACACCATTGTTTTTGTTGTGTAAACGACAGACAAGAGTTGCTAATGCAGTAAAGTTATTTCCTATGAAAGTCAAAAATGTGATGTGGAACCACAATTTGTGTAAAATAAAAAAAACCCTTTGTAACCAGGGAAATTTGTGAAGAATGGGTACAAATATAATATATTACTTTAAAAAAGCTAATTATTTATTGATGAAAACGTCCTGATGATAAGAAGTACCCAACTGCTCTTAGAAAAACATTATGTATACACAAAGAAAACATAAAAACTCCTAGGCCACAGAACTTGTAGCATTATCAAGCATAAGTATCCAAATAATGATATAGCACAGCTTATCTAAATTTGTGTTTGACACAGTTAGATTCTTAAATTAGCCTTATTATATTGAAATTGATAGAGGTAATGGTTTATTGTCTATTTGTTTGTGTGGACTTGGCCTGAGAGGTTTGCAAGGTCAATGATCATTGAATGATCATCAGTGCTGTCATCATTAAACATTCTAATTTAACTCAGGACTTACTCCTCTCATCATTTTATCTTACAGTGTGGATGAAGGGCTTGATTTCAAAGATGCTGACAAAAGCAGCACCGGAGAAAGCCAGGTGGAAGAACAGACGGTCAGGCCTGACCACACGCGGTAATTTACTGTACTTAGTTACTTAAAGTGATATATGTACATAGATTTACAGAAAACAAAGTACATATGGTATAGTTGCAAGTGTGAAAACCGAGATTCAGAATGCAAGCTAAGATTTCAATAGAGTAATTAAAGGCTTTTATTGACTTTACTCAGCTCTGGAAAAGCAGCGTTTTGGAATAGATGCAAAAACGCATATCAATATTGTCAATGTAAGTAAACTGACAAAATGTTTAATAGTAGAATTGCCTCTCTACCATTTTTACAGGGCCAAGGATAGTGTCACCCAAGCAATTGGATCAAAGATTGCCTTGCAGATACCCCAAGGAAAACACATCCTGCCAGCCATTTCTCCAAGGGCTTTAAGAAAACCAATAGAGTATGCAACGTATTTGTTTATTTCCTATCATTCTTTTATGAAATGTATCTGCTTTGTTTGGTCTTCCAATAATGTACACAAAGCGCCAACATATTATTTACAATAGAAAATAACAAAACGGTCTATTCTTCTACCAGCCCCCAGATAAGAAGGTCTACAGAAGAGGAGACGAAAATATCTGTGGACAAGGTCCGGGAATTTCATACATAGTTCGTATTTTGCTGTGTTGCTTTGTAATTTGGATATTGTGTACTAACTGATGTATGACCATAAGAATATTGTATTCTCACAGGATGTGTGTGTTCAGATGGACTCCGTCTTCAAGGAGCTTCTCATTCGACAGCAACACTTGAAGAACTGTTGATTCTTCACTCTTCATTTACTGTGCAGGTGTCTATAGGGATGATATTGCTCTATGCTTTATTTTAGACATGCAGTGTTGTAGAGCTCAATCACTGTAACACATCAGTTTGTCAACTACTGCGGTTAGAGCCCAACCGTACGATTGCTTGTTTAGATAAATATCATATTGAAATCCATTCCATGTGGTTTGATGTGTACGAAGTAAATCGAACATCAGAATGGGAAAAAATATATATAGGAGCTGGGGAACTTTAAAATGTGACATGGTTGTTCGTTCCATATGTAATTTTCATAGATGTTTATACATAGATGATCGAGTCTTGACTCGGACGATGATAAAATGGTTGGTGGAATTGAAAGGTGTGTAACTTAAGTTATTTTGTTGGAAATCATTTGAATGTATTTGTGTTTATATGTCTTTTCTAATTATTAACATTTTTAAATTAACAGCTTCAACTACCTGACAATATTTAAATTTGTTTCCCTGACTGATTTAATCCACAAGTCTGGATTTACCACTCTCAAGGAAGACAAGATTCAGGGTTCATCTCCGTACTGTCCACTGTCACTGAAATTTACTTTGCATGATTTAAGCCTCTTGTTGTCCATTTTCATGTTGTCAATTTTATTCTATTCTGTGAATGTAAATATACTGGACTGATGGGTTTTGTGAGTGGTGGGAGTTTTGTTTAGTTCTAGTTGTTCTTGTACATACTTAGATGTGAAATAGGACAAATTTAAACCCTAAATGAAATAAGTATTTACTAAACTTTCGGTACAATGGTGCATTGAGGACCAAAACTTCTCATCCAGCATCATTGCCTGACCTGAGACATGCTTATATGACTGA
>JAYDZG010000020.1:13781087-13798361 GCA_034509265.1 Microcambeva bendego
CTGTGCTGTTCTGCAGCAGCAAGAAATACGATCCCCCTCCATATGAGTTGTTCAGGCCACTGTTCTCATGGTACAGAGCCGAGCTGTTCCATGTGGGCATTATGTGATCAGGTCCATGCCAACTTGGCTCCCCCAAGTCAGTCTCCATGCCTGTGGGAGCAAAGGGAATTTCACATGGGAACAATTTAGAGGAACATTACACTACTTTGGTGTGACCCCATGCCGAGAGTGAGGGCACGTGAAAATTTGTTGTTTTGTTGTTCCTTGCGGCCTGTTGGATAAATAATTACCAATGGTATGGGTAGCTAGATTGTCAGCTGTTGCGCTTGTGAAAAGACAATGAATGTAAAAGAGGTGCAACATGTATAATGTTAATATTCAAATGTAGCCGTTGAGCTAGTCCTCTTCTACTGGGATCCAGGGTTTGAATCATCAGTACGTTGAGTGTTTGCAAACAATATCATTGGCTATGTCTGGTTTGCTTAAACAGTGCATTTACATTGGAAACAGTCACAATATAAATCAATTCATTTCCTTTCCCCAAGTCATTCATGGGCCAGTTTCCAGGAATCTGTGGAGGTCATCTAATATGCTGATCACAAAACACTGACTGCCTTTAAGAGCATTATTTACTTCTTTCATTCTCATCATAAATTTCACCCTCACTAAGTAACTTGCAAAAACTGACAACAGTTTAGATGAAATCTTTCTGCGGTGTAAAATGATAATCTGTAGTGAACTCTCAGAACTGAAAAGCCTACGATGGCTGCAATATGTTTACTTCATTCACTAAATTACAACCTTATTCTAAAAATTGAATCTTATATGCCTTTTTTCTAGATTATTTTAAAGTGGCTCTAATATGCTGTTGTACATTACATTAAACCGTATTAGCATTTTGGGGTAAAACCACCTAACATTCTTAACTAATTCAGTTTTTTAATAACTGAAAGGTAAGTTTATTTGTTAAAAATGCACTTCTGAATAATTGTGAACAATAGTGCTTGTCACTGTTAACATGTTACAAGAATGGAAAATAATAATAATAATAATAATACACACTTTAATTTATCAACACTTCGAAAAGGACTACATTTATTATACATTTTATATATTTCACTGTATATTGCTCAGCTGTTGTAACTTGAGTATAATTGTGTGATACCTTGGTTACATGATCTGCTTAAGATCACAGTATAGCATGTCAGTGGAATTAAATCACTTGGTCACTGTATAATGAATCACTGTTGATTTGCCATGTTGCATGGAAACAGCCACCCTGACATGCACTAGAACTACCTGAGGCAACTTTATATAGGGTTGGGTAACATGCAATGGTTTGTGTTTTTTATTTATAGGAACTTTGCTTAATGCTTTTCCTTTGTACAACAATGTCTTGTTGTGGATTAATAAACAAGTTCCTCTAAAACCTATTACTAATAGGGCATGGTTCACAAAATATGATAATGCTTGAATAGATCAGGAAATGTCTAAACCCACATCTCGTGCACACTATATTTTATGTAGCTGAATTCTGTATAATTCATCAGCTCAAAGGTTTGCTTAGCATGTCCAGGCTGGGCTGGGAATGATTATGTGTGCACAGTAAAGACATGTGAAATAAAAATGTTTCTGTCATTTGTTTCGCTCATTAGTTCAGGTTGTGCAAAATATTGCCTTATTACATATAGCATTGCCTAAGGTCAGCACACAAATGAACAGGGTGCGTAAGATCAAATCTTAAAACCTTGAAACCAGAGGGTCATAACCAGAGATCACTATGTGAAGATGTCATTTAATACAATGGAGGAAAAAGTAGCCAAAGGGCTAAAGAACAAAGGAACTATAGATAAGAAGCCAAGCAACTCCAAAACCTTTAAGGTCAAGAAATTTTAATGTTGCTTTTGAACTTAATTCAAGATCAAGTACAAATCAGATTAGTGTGAGATTTAATAACAGTAAAATAAAAAACCCTGATGATTAATGTCATTTATAACTCCCTCTGGGTTATACAACTGCTTCTGCTCAGTGTCTGTCTTAACCTCAAAGGTTCAAATTACTCATGATAGAATAAGACCATTTTATTTTTACTGCTCCCTAGTCACTTTGTCATTCTCATTGTGTCAGTCAGCAGCTCTAAGCCCATTTGTAGACGTTTTCACTTAACATTGTTAGGCACAGGCTGACATGGTCATCAGATAAGAGTTTTTGATGGTTATTGCAAATGATAGCATATACACCAATTTCACCTTGTGGTTTAAATATATTGTTTTTAATTTCACTCCGCTGACAAAGTAACTGATAAAGTGGCTTTGGATAATATTAGAAATGTTCTTGGAATTTACCAGAAGCTTCTTGTATTTTGCCGAGGGGGTTTCCCTGTTGAATTAGAATTGTATCAGGTGCACGCTCTGCTACAAACAGACATTGCAATATTGCATGATAATGCTTACGTCCAGATTTCTCAGATTTAATTATGGATTGTTGAACACCAAGATAAACTTAAATATCTTCCTTAGCTGTCACAACCACAAAATGTGAACATCATTAAACCTTGAGAACATTGTGGGGCACTGACCCATTTTCTTTAAGGAGACATGTGAAACCATGATGTTTTTGAAGGGCACAGTACAGTCATTCTGACGGATTTAAGGTTTATTTTGATGAAATCACTATCATGATGGAAGTGCTCTCATTTATTTTAGGATGAGCATCCACAGAATTATCAGCTTTTGGTGCCTATGGAAATACCGATGTCTTACAATCAGTGCTTCGGAACATTTCCTAAAGCTCTCATTCCTTCCATTAAAGCAAACTATTGGATCAATTTATTTCCACAAGCCCACAAAACTCCTCACCTTACCTAATAGTTAAAAGTATACATTTAGGGTTGAAGGCATCCTTTACTTTCTGTCAAACACAAATAAGTACCTGTGTAAGAAGTGAATATTGTTAAACTCATTGGACTATAACACTTTCTTGTTGTTTGGGTTCAGATGTGTCCCTAACAACACAATACGCTTAAATAACTCAGTTTTTTTTCATTACCTCAAATTAATTTCCAATGTTTGTCCAAAGCTCATGCCCATAACAATACTACATTTCTTTTTAATTATAATGTAATCGATATCTGGTTTTGCAGAGAACAGCACGTTGTGGACTAAACACAATTCAAAGCCCTGGAACAACAAAATTTCGGACTATAAACAACGTTTTCAGTGACTTAATGTGAGAATGTGCTAAATGACTGCAGGTAGGGTATTTGTACGTAAATAACACTGATAAAGATTCTCACAAAATGTCATTACTTCATTTGTTCTCCAATAAATAGTGGTTGGTGCCAAAGCATGAACATGATTTAGGGAATTTTCAAAAAGATTGTCACTGAGTGCCTGGAGGTATTACCACAATTCAACAGCAAAACAAGCTTCACAAACCTGATTATATAAATCTGTTAGTAATGTCTTCTTCCAGGCTGGCCTTCAGGTTGTTATATCTGGTCCTTTACTACCTGTTTTGTCTAATAATGCTGGCAAAGCATTTCTCACTTGTTTTCTGTTTATTCAGAACTCTATACTGAATTTATGTTAATGTCACGGCTGAGTTGCAAAGCAGGTATGTATTCTACATTAGATTATGTGACTAGCAAGTTATCCATCTGACTATTAAGTTGTCTTCTGCGCCCATTTCATCATAATTGGTGTACAAGAGCACTAGGAGCGGAGGAACAGGGTGTCGGTACTTAAATATTTTTGTGACTAACCAGACGCAGAATATACTGTGCCACTGCATTTCCCGGATCAGGCATTTGAAAAACAAAAGGTAGTATGTACAAAAGGAAAGATTTTATACACTTTACCAATGCTTTATCCTAGTTGGGATCACCTTGGGTTCTGCTGTAAATGCAGCAGAACACCCCAAGACACCATACCACTGGGGAGACATGGCCTTCACACCATAGATACAGCAAATCATGTAGCCATCTGAATGGCTGATAGACCACTGGGTATTCAAACCCTGGTCACAAGCAGCAGTATATAGAAAAATAATCTACTCGGTTTTGTCCAGTTAAAGCTGCAACCGTTTAAAGGTATGAACCCATCAATTCTACGCTAGCGTGTTAAAACCACAACACAGCTAGATTCCCACTGCTTACCCTCAGTTGTTAAGACCTTATACTGTAAGTCGTTTTGAATAAAAGTATCTGCTGAATGAATGTGCTGTCTGTAAAAACTAAAAACATCTAAAACATCTTCTGACCAAAGTTGAAATTACAATAATCTTTAATTAGTTCATTCAGAATTACTCTAAATCCAAGTTAAAATATATTATAAGTTAACCAAGCATGTAACGAGACTACGATATAGTCAATTCTAGACATGATTTAAAATATTTACCTGACATAAGAAAGTAACATTCAGAAATATTTTTCAGGAATACAATGCTAAATAACTACCAAGAAAGCCACATAGATAAAGTTATGGAAATGAGATCAGATTTGTATTAGTAGTTCTATAGCAACAACTTACTGTGTCTTGTTCTCCAACCTCAGTTTGGTTCCAGAGAAATCCATGTGCCTATCAAGGTCCAGCTTACTCTATCCTCTACCCGCCCTTTACACGGACAGCCTTCTGTAGTGTGCGTGATCTCCACAAATTTAGTGAACAGAGGCGTGTTAGTTCACCGGCTTGGTTGAGCCTCTGTGAGCCAACCCATGCTGCGATGTTTTGACTCGAGGCTTTGCGATATGAAATGTCATTATGTCAGAGATGATATCAATTGAAGAAATCCCTCATTTCTCCTGGTGCTCCTGAGAAGTGCTTGTGCAGGTCTTCTTTTCTCGGGCTCTATGGGAACTGCAGAGCTGATATGGTTGAATTGAAGCTTATACTGCTCTCTCTGCATTTCATCCCTCCCCTCTCAGCGGCTCTGGGAGGAGAAAACATACAGGTGCTACAGCAATGTTCAAAAAGACTGACTGAGTATGTGTCTGTTTAGGGTCATAGTTACTGTGTTGTGTGTTATGCCTTCTTTTTGTAATAATCTCTTTTGGCTCAACCGCATTAGTTTTGTTTGGTCTGTGAAATTAAGAAAAACTAACTTTATGGTGGATTATTATTGTCAGAGTTGTTGGTTTTCGCTATTTAATTTTGGGAACATTTTCTAATTAAGCATTATGCAACTGGGCATTCCCCAGCAGCAGAAGACAAAACTAAATCTGTAGAAAAATGTGAGAAAAATAATAATAAATGGATAAAAACGTTAGAAATGATTTAGGATTCACTGTAACTGACGAGTCTTGATTTAAGTTTTTTCAGTTTCTAAAGAAACAAGAACACATATTTATATGCATATTAAATTCTTGACCAAACACTTTTTTGATGAATTGCCATACTACTATTGGCACACGGCTAAGCATACATTTTATTTTTAAACGTTTTATAAGGAGGGTAACAGAAGAAACATGGCCAATGGAAGTGCAACTATCAGACTTTGATTTAATTTAGTACCGTAGCAAATCGAATTAGAAACATACTATAATAACTACAAGCTTAGGAAGGTAACGTAAGTACAAAGTTAGCTAGCATATTGGCCAACCAACCAGAACAGACTTTTCAGGGATCTAAATATAGAAGCAATTAACCTAGGAGTTGTTGACCTGCTGACAATCTTAGGTTATTATTTAAAATATTTATATGAGACAAACTAGACTGATTTTAATACCAAGGTCTAATTTAGCAATGGAATGTTTTAATGGTATCTAAGATATTCCATATGTTTACTTTTTTGCAGGTACATGGTCTACAGGCTAAGTAACCTAGCAATACATTGGTTACAGGAACAAAGCTTAAGTTTTAATCCTGTAATTGTTATTTAAATATAACTTTGGATCTCAAAGTATAACACTGTCTGTTTGTGTGATTAAAAATTGCTATCAATAAGTTTTTTGAGGTATGTTACTTCTTAATTTCAGTTAATATTTAATTATTCTACTAAATCTATTCAAACACTCATTGTCTTTTAAAGCCAGATTTCTTGACCAGAACCGGTTGAGTTACCTTCCATACCCCGCCCACTTTTTCTGGTATTAATTGACTTTAGAGAAGGGAGAGGACAATGATAATTTGGGAGTGGGGTGACAAAAATAGCTTAGTGTAAAACAACAGTCTCATTTTTAAACCATGCTACCCAGAAAAAGTTGACAGCAGAGAGGTAGTAAACCAGTTTAACACCTATTAGGTCATTAAGTAGATTAATCTTGTGTTGCCTCTTCGGTTAATGAATGTATTATTAGCTTGTTATAGTTGTTCATTTAAATACAGCAGATGGTTAAACACACTAGTTAGTGTAAGCCCTGGATAGCCGATATTTTGAACCTATTATCTGCAATATTGTTCAACTGGGCAGCTTGGGGACTAAGTGGGTAGTCCTAGTTTTGATAGAGTTCTTGTGTTTTCATATAGATTTGTCTTATACTACCTGTAGCCCATATTGGGTCTTTGTAATATTTGACCTCAAAAGTGCAGAAGTCAAGGCACTGAATCTATTCAGTTGATGTGAATCCTACTTAAGTAGATCGAGGTGAGGAAGCTCAAGGCACCAGTTCACTTGAAGTAAACCAAAATCAGAAAATAATAAAAAATTATCTTTGTCGTTGAATTTTAAGTCATCCTTGGTGAAAGAATATCATGACTTGTGTGAAGGAGGTCCACTATTTTTTTTTCACAGGGGTGTCTACGAATTGGGGTATTGGAATATGCTTTGATACATTCTCAGTGTATTTCCTTTGTGATATGAAGGCTCATTATGCAGCTGCTACCCTTCAATTTGAGTGATATTAGCATAGAAAAAAATTGAGGGTGAAGGGAGAAATGAAGGTGATGGAAGGAAATATTCATTTGACTAAAAGCCTTCTGCATCGTCTTTGGCATGTCCTTGCTTGTGCCCCGAGTAAGGAGCATAATGTTTCCTTCAAAGTGAGTAAAAAGCCTGATCTCCTTCAAGCAGTTACACCAGTAACCTAATGAGCAACATCTTTCCTGGGCAATCTACACATACCGCTCACGTTGCATGCCAAATTCACTTTGACAGACATCTTGGTAACAGAATGGTGTCGCAATGCACATAGGGCACATTGCATTACACTTTACTGTCAGGTATTGTTTAAAAAAATAGCCAAATCACTGTTATGCAGGAAGGAAAGAAGCCCAGATCTCTGTTACGATCTCGTGCTGGCTAGAGTTAATCACACATGCCAGGGCACGTTTTCCAGCTGTATTTGTTGGTGGTCAAAAATTAAACTGACATCTGGTTTCCTCTGGGAGATAGTAGGTTTCTCTGGCGATCCACTCGGTGCTCTGTCTTTTGTAATTGGGAGGTTTTAAGACCAAAAAACAGACTCGCAGTTGTATTCTTAAAAAGAATAAATGGCAACATTGCTTGTCTGGAAAGATGCCACACAGGATTTAAGTGACACCTGTACTGTCTCAGTTGTCAGCAGTTTTAGGGAGCTCAATCCCTGTAAGCGGTAAGCAATACACAATTATTTACAGAATAAATGGCAATGGCCACTAATAGCAGAAAAAATCAAGTTCATTAGCCATGTTACAGACGCCCAATAAAGGCTACAAATTACATACACTTTAATATCCCACTATATGGACACCTTTATTAATCTTTGAGATTGTGTTGCAGCTATTACTTTAAAGCTGTAAAAAATTTATTCAGTTTTTAAAATCAATTATGTCCTCATATTGTCATATGAACAATTTGACTTTGACTTGAGAAATGTGGTTTTGGGGAACTCAAGGTGCCTGCAACCATGCTAATCTGGAATAAATTATTATTAGATGTATTTAAATTAAAATGTTAATGTTGTAATTTCATGATATAATCCAGTTGAGTGTATAACCTACTATCCATTGTCTCAATTTTCCATTATTGGCTTTTATAGCACCCAAAATGTATATTATTTTGTAATTAGGGATGTAACGATAGACTTTACCCATGATGCAATATGATTCACTATACTGGGTTCACGGTCCAATTGCACAGAACCAATACAATTGCAAGGTCAGTATTTAATACAAACTCTTTATAGCACATCAGATTTAAGAGTGGTAGATTAAGGTAGTTCTAGAAGGGAACAGACTAACAAAGAAACAATGCAGTTCCCTAATTTATTCATCTTTAATTATAACCTAATTCTGATTAGAGAACCATGTTTCCACAGCTTACCCTGAAACACAGGGCACAAAGCGGAAATTCACCTTGCAGAGGTCGTCATTCAATCACAGGGTATCACACCCACACATAACACACCTATTTACTCACTTACTGTATAGGAACAACAGTACCTCCTGCACCAGTGTGCTGCCCAATGACTGATTACAGCCTGGAACATTTTGACAGGATCATCTGTTCTAAGAAAGAACTTGCCACATGTTTTAAAACACAAGTGTGATGTAGGTCATAGGGAGCAGTCATGACTGTCGAACATTCAAGAGGCATTGTGTACTAAAGCTTCTTTTGAGCTGAGTTGAGTGTACAAGAATATCAATGCTTTTGTTTGGAAAGTACACAATAATAACAGTTTGAGATGGTGCCACATTGAATCCCAAAAATTACAATTGCTTTATAGTAAATATATAAACAAAGGACACAATAAGCAGATTATTTTATCACCTTGACAGGGCATTCTGGTCACTAGTCCAGTGCTCACTGAGCTATCACATTCTAAAAGGTCCTACATTTTCATGTACAGCATTTAGCAGACAGTTATACTTGATTATTACAAGGCCCAGCAGTGGCAACTTTGCATAGGCGGTGCTTGAACCAACAACTTTGATAACTAGTCCAGTGCCTTCACTGCCACACCACCACAGACTATGCCAGCACTGTGAAGAGTAGTACTAATGGTGCCAGTGGTGTATAAGTTTCACAGTGGAACTGCTGGTAAAGAGGATGCAGCACATCATCTTCCCGCAAAGTTTCATGTTATTTTTACCTGTTGAAACGGGTTTACCTCTGGTTTCCTTTCACCTTCTGAATTGTGTATTGGCTCCTGGAAATTCTTTATTGAAAGGTGAGAGGAAACCAAAGTACACAAAGGAAATGCATGCAGACAAGGCTTGCCAACTTCTTTAAAGACAGGGTGTTTTGAACCCAGGTACAGGTCAATGTAGTTAATCTGCCAGCCTTGTTCTTCTCATGAGTAAATAAATCAACAAAAACAAAAAGAACATCATTTACGGCAGTGGGTTCCAGATTTAAAAAGAAACATATAATGATGTTCTTATTTATTTAATTACTAAATCACTGTGGATAAGAAAGGCTGTCACATGTATTTTGATGCTAGGTAGAATGAATCATGTCTTTTGTTGACACATTGAATGCATTTATTTTGACTAGTTGATGAGTTAGTGTTACTCATGTCAAATTGATTTAGGTTTTTAAAAAATAGAATTTCAAGGTTAAAGTAATGCAAGGCCATTCACTGGGTGATCTGGTATACCCATAAACATTTGGTTTCCATAGCTTGAGTGCTATAAGAAATAGAAAGATTACCCATTGATTCAAACCTGTATTAATCAGTATCAGATCTTTTAGTAACCTATTACTGACCTAGATTTATAGTGTGCATGAAGGGGATCATTCCATTCATGGCCCAACAATGGTTAATTTCACTGCATCTGTTCTATCTCCAAATCCAGATTAAAATCATACTTAGTTACTCTGGCTTTTTGATAAATAAACAAGGCATGTGTGGATATGGGTCTGGTGGTCTGGGAGTCTGGTTTTCTCATGGTCTATCCCACCTGCTGTTGGGTCATCTGGGTTGTTGCGGGAAGTGGAGAAGCGAGTTCTGCTTTAACAAATAGAGATGCACGCATGTAGAGTCTCATGCTAGACCAGGCACAATAAACTCTGTATTATTTATTATATTTTTTATTAATCATGTTTTTAGTTTGAGGTGGTACATTACTCTTCAAAGCCCTTAACCCGCTCAGCTCAGAATTGTATAATGGCTGATACTGCTCTCTTACCCCAACTTTAAAACAGCTTCTTTTACTGACATTTTCTTTGTCAGTCTCTATGCCAGTAATGTTGGTCTGATGTGTGTGATTGGACAATGACTGCACAATACAGGAATTCATAATAAGACTTTATTCTATTACAGACTGATCAATAGAAGTAAAATTGTGTCTTTATCGAAAATGCAAAAAAGTGACACACTTCTACATGCACAAATCACTTGCATAATTATGTTTACATAGCATGAGCAAGTGCTGATGTAACCTGGGGAGTAGGAGGAGGTTTATTGGACTACAGAGGTGGAAAAATGTGTGTGAAAGGAGGCTCAGTGTGAGAGTCAGGGATGAAGAAAATGTACAGGAAAAGTGACGGTGAATGGTACTCTGTCATGGGCAGATGAGACAAGAGAGAGACCCTTGTGGTAGGTTTCCATGTCAGCATGTCAAACGTTGTAGTTGTTAGAATGACTGATGATGTATGTGTGAGCACATGTGCGTTTGTTTATGTGTGAATTTATGGAACGTATAATGGAAATTTTCTAACAATTATGAGCTTGTTGTACTACTAGTTTAACTACCCCCCCCCCCACCCACACACACAATCCTACAAGTATAATGTGTCGTTACCATGATCTACAAAAACTAATTATTAAGTAAGCTGCAGAGCTTATTACATTACATTTTGGCAGTCCATTATTAATGATGCAATTATGGTTTTGAATACAGAATACAGGTGATATATTTCAAATTGCCACATTTTAACATTTTAACAATAAATATACACTAGCTGGTCCCACATGTGCAAAAGTTTTTCATGATCAATGGTGACATCCAGTAAGCTAATCCATAATAAACACATTCACACTGCTTCTAATAGAACAAAAAACATTACATTGATTTTGTTAAAAACTGATGATTAATATTACCCAAAACATGATTTATTATCAGATCAAATCATCCACACAGATTTAATTATTTAAAATAACATCTTGGAATTAATGGCCACTTGTAATGAACAGCTTATCTTGGATAAATTGTCATTTTGATATACAGTGCATTTGGAAAGTATTTACAGCACTTAACTCTTTCACATTTTGTTATGTTACAGCCTTATTCCAAAATTGATTACATTCATTTTCCCCTCAAAATTATACACACTGAACCCCATAATAAAACAAAAAAAATCACAAGGGCATTAGTATTCACAGTGTTTTCCATGTCATTCAAAAATACATTCAATGTTTCTACTGATCATCCTTCAGTTGTTTTGGCAACTTGATTGGTGTCTACCTGTAATAAATCTAGTTGATTGGACATGATTTTAAAAGACACACACCTGTCCATATAAGGTTCCATCTGCAGCATTGATGGTCCCTATCAGCACAGTAGGCCCCATCATCCATAAATGGAAGAAGGTGACCCACGAGGACTTTTCTCAGACCTGGTCGCCCGGTAAGTCTGAATGATTGGGGTAGAAGGGCCTTAGTCAGGGAGGTGACCAAGAACCCAAGAGTAACCTTGACAGAGCTTCTGGATTGCTCTGTGGAGAGAGGACAACCTTCCAGAAGGACAATAATTTCTGCTGCATTCCACCAATAAGACCTGTATGGTAGAGTGGTCAGAGAAAAAAAACACTTATATTGGTTAAAAAACTTAAACAAAGTCAATCATGTCTGTGCCGCCATGGTCTAGGTACACAGCCGACTGATAGAAACTCAAACCCATATGGTCTTCGGTTTATGGAAAAAATCTTTTTGAAGTCTAAAGTTAAAAAAAAAAAATCTGTGCTGTGATGACTAATTTATCCACACAAATGTATCTGCTTAAACTCAATTAGACATTAATAAAAAACGTACTATTCAGATAGCTTTTAGCCATTAGTAAAAGGAATGTCCAACCACTTAAAAATGAGCAAGCCAAGAGCCAAAGGCATGAGGGCAGAACTCTCTGAATTTTCATGGTATGGTTCAAATTGTAAGGCATTAGTTGTTTGCTAAAAATAAAGCTTTGCAACAGTGAAAATTTAGAGTAATTAAAAAAGTAATGTCAACGGTAATAAACATTAAAGCCAGCCATAAGATGTGTGTCAATGACATGCTGTAATTTATGTGCATGTGATTATTGGAGTGTTTGGTCAGCCAGGGTGGAGCATGGAATGTAAAACACACAAAGAAAGTTTTATATTTAGACCTATTATTGAGCGTCTCGCTGCAAAGTAGCTCCGAGTGGCAGTTAGGTGGGTAGACAGGTTCTTTTTTACATTTGTGCAGTGAGCACAAGGTTCATTGATGGTGTGCCAAAGTGCACACATGACCTGATTTTGTGCCCTGCTGTAAACAGGTTCTGCAAAATGATTTTACATATACTTACTGAAATCTGATCTAGATACTTCCGAGTACTTGTTTTTTTGAAATCACATCACTAATTGTTCATTTTTCTTATATACTCATTAAAAATGCACTTTCTTAAGCCAAGATCTGCAGTGTCACTGTAGCAAGATTAAAGTCAAAATGCACTAAAATAATATTTGTTACGACTATACCAGTGTCTGATTGTAATTACACAGACTGCAACTTTGGTCAGATTTGTTACCACAGCAGAGGTCACCTTTTGGAATAACTCTTTGGGAATAGTTATGGGCTCTTGTGTAGTTTGTTGGATTGTAGGAGTTATTAAGCCAGCCTGACAGTTCACATAGTAACGAGTTCAAATGAGCTTAATCATAGATGTATTCCTTGAATTGTGAAAAAAATCTGCACAATTAATATTGAATTTGAGCTAGAACAAAGTTCTCTCTGAATGCACAAATAATTAAAGACCCCAAAATGAAAAATAAATTGAAAATACAAGAGGCCAAATTTTTCTTTACTGTGCAGATGAGGTGCTGTTTGTAATGGAATGAGGTACTCAACCACTTAAGAGAATATCAAACTAGAGATTAAATGAATGTCATTGTAAATTCATTAAGATAACAGTTTATTTAACCTTTTACATTTGACATTTTTATACATACAGGTTTAGTATAGTAGTTTAGTATAGTAATTAGTGTGTATTATATGAGTATTATAAGGGCATACTATACATTTGGATGAAACAAATAATGAGCAAATTTGATTAAAAAATGGTACATTTTAACAGATGAATTCTACCTGATGAATGACAAAATGATTATAAGTACATTAGATCAAGTGAATTGGAAAAGACCTTTTTTTATAAGCTGGCGCCAGACTGACAGTCCATAAGGAAGTTTCTTTTAAGCTTACTCTGGTCCTCCAAGGCAATAAATACCAGTTAATGGAGTTAGTTGAGCAGTACTCATTAGGTGCCTTGTACATAAAAAACAGGGAACTGTAAAGGTTCGTGAGATGAGACCAAAGAACACTAAACAGCTGCTTGACATGTTGACTAACACACATACCTGAAGGAGGGTCAGTATGGTGTTGTGGGTAAGAAAATCATACTTCTCTTTGGCTCACACTGCTCTGTGATGATACGTAACGAGATGGGTGTAGGCATAAATTATGTTAAATTAGAAACGAAACCCGAGTTGAGACAGCAATGATGAAGTCATAAAAAGGCCAACCTGATTTACTAAGGTTGTGGAAGCTAATGTAGAGCAAGAGCTGGAACATGTTATGATGAACACTATAGTGAAAGCAGAAGATGAACACCCAGATCATGTCCATCTCATCTTATTCAAAGAGCATAATAATAATGAAGAATGATTATGATAATAATATAATTGGTATTATAAGCTCCTTATTATAAGCTCCTTTGAGGACACCAAATAACACGGTAAAATTCATTTGTGATCAAGACATGAAAACTAATAAAATACAAAAAAAAAAGCAACCAAGCAAACAAGCCAGGAAAAAGGGTAAAAATGAATAGAAAAGGAAGAAGGTTAAAAAAAAGATTAAGAGACTGAGAATAAAAATAATGATAAAGAATATGAAGAATATGAATTTATTTGCTTCAACAGCATCATTTACAAGGAACTACATTCAGCAAGGAATTTTTTAGTAATTTATTAGTAATTTGGGGCACTGATGATGGACTAAAATTTCTGGCTTTTGTGGTTGTCTGTGTATCTTTCATAAATTATATTTATGATCTGCATTCTCAAATCGAAACCAAAGCTTGAGATGTGTAATACATATTATATGGCCAGAAATCTGCCCTCATACCGCCCTCTACAATGTCTGTTTTAGCATGACACAAACTTGGGTCCATTAGATTGTTCATTGTTTGCCAGGCCTTTGCCAACCTTCTCACTTGATCTCACATATGTACTTTAGCCTGAATATCTTTCTATAAACACCAGATTAATGCTGGTGATTTTAAAATCGATAGTGCAACACTTTCTCGGCCTGGTGTCCACACACTTTTGCCATAGAATGCCGTGTAACCTGTGCAAATCATCAATGGAAAATGTTCTTACTTTATTTCTTTCCAACGTAATCTCTAAATGTAAACATTCCAATAATGCCACTCCTTCAGTTGTACAGACAGGTGATTGGTTTTCAACCACTTCTGGAAGGGTTCTCATTTTCCACAAACATCAAATTCATACACAGTAGAACTCACACAGCCAATAGAATAAGCCAAATTATCACATGTTTAAGTACATGCACAAAAGAAGCCTTGCGTCAGATTTTTCTGGTACATGGCCACATCAAGTAGAGTGGCAACATGGACAGGGTCACTCATGACAAGCCTGGCTTTGGTGGTTCCTGGAACCATCCAGACAAATTGTGTGTTTGTATAAAATGATGGATTGGGGTTATTTTACCTAATTTGACAAAATATGCCTGTTTTATGTTAATTTCGCATATTTATGTGTGTAAATTTAATGTTCAGCTTATATGTTGTGGTAAAGTGGCATGGATAATGTATTTTACAAATGGTGGGACATGTCTTTAGTGCAACTTGAGAGAACGAGAAATACCAAAGTGTCCAAAGTGTTTTCCTAGTGCCAAAATTTCTTGCTCTAAATTGTCAAACTTTAATTCAATCTTTCATTGCCTTGTTTACCAATGCTTTATCCTGGTCTGGGTAAGAGAAGTAAGAAACACAGACAGGTTGACAGTCTATCACAGGGCAAACACACACACTTTATTACACCAAGTATTTTCTGTGTTTGAGCTTGTGGGAGGAAACCGGAGCACCCAGAGGAAACCCACAGGAACACAGCGAGAGCATGCAATCTCCAAATAGAAAACTCGACCCACTGCTGTCTGTAAGTTGTACTTGGTGGACAGCGATCATAAAACCCCTGAACACCACACAATTTAAACTTGTCATGTAACCAGGACAAACATCTGTCCTTTTTATAATTATAATTAGGGTCACTAGATGCGATGCAACTGCATCCCTTCATGTTACACCACAAAGGTCAGCCAAGCTCCAGGATAGCAACTCGTGCTTAAAAAATCAAAGCTCTGAAGAGGGTATACCCAGGTGGAAGTGATTTCAGGGCGGAAGAGTGCTTCAGGCATGTTGCTCGTTACACACACACACACACACACACACACACAAACAGATAATTCCTCTGAGACAAGCCCTAGCTTTATTTGTTGCTTCCCGGTGGATTATATAGACATCTAAAAGTACTTGTATTGTATTTCAAGCAGTATAGCAGTGCAATTGTGGGTTGCCAGTTGTCAGAACTTTCCAAGTCAAGCCAAACCAAAATTCCAAAACAAAATTATCATATTACCAATCAGCGCTAAAACGATTCTGAACCTATGTCGTTGTTGCTTATTACGCACTAATGATTCTGCAGTGTGGTTTTCATTGGGAAGGATGAAGTTCATCATACAAAGGAAGTTTATGTCTGAACGCGCTAATTCGGACTTAAGACTGCGCATCCTGTCATGCATTTCCACCTCGAAAAAAACATCCTCATAAAGACTTCATACATAGCACCAGGGTCTTGAGAACCATGAATTTTATTGTTTGTCATTTGTGAGTTCGTGAGCATGAGGTGGCTGCTTTGAATTTGACAGTTTGAGACCCTGCAATGAATTGGCAACCTGGTGTTTCCAGCCTTTCATCCAGGGTTTCTCACCTCCTCTAACACATGTGAAGTCCTCAGGTACATCTTTATACAGGATAGTGGTGGATTAACACGTGGCACCTATGCAGGATCACACCAACCTCCATGTATTCATCTGCCACTTGTATTGGTGCCTCCACCTAAGAATGACTGTAAACATCATTCCTAAAAAGTTAAACTAGAGTTTAAATAATTTAATCTTTATTGTCACTATACACATGTACAATGACATTTCAAGTAGCATCTCTCCACTAGAATAGCAGCAGTATAGAAAAGACAGTAGTAATAAATCATAAAAAATATGAATTATTGTTTCTTAAAAATATTAAATTTGTACACTCTTTTTTACAAATTTACAAAATTACATTTGTAGCTTCAAATATTAAATCCTGTCTGTACGTCCAGAACGCTGTATAGTCTGTGTGTGAGCCATAGTCCTGTGTGTGCTTTTAGTTCTGTGGTGTATTATGGAGGCCACAGCTCGGGGCAAAAATTGTTCCTTAGTCTTTCTGTTCTTGTTTTTATTGTCCTGTGTAATTTGTCGGATAGCAGCAGTTGAAACAGTGTGTGTCCGGGGTGTGTGTGATAATGTCCTTGATAATTCTGCTAGCCTTCTTGCTCAGTCGACTAGCCTAGGCTAATGTAACAAACGAAACAGTGGCCACATTTAATGCCAATCCCATTGGCTTTTTGACAGTAGCTACATTTTTGCACATCTAACTACTCCTACATGGTAAAATAACACCTGATCAGGTGTCCTGCAAGTAATCGGGAAATCAGTTATGAAAGTATCAAGGTGTTCAGTCATGATTTCAGGTCACATAATGGAAAATGTGAAAGTAGGTCTATTACAAAGAAAACCAGTCAGTACCAAAACAAAAGTAAAAGAAGGAAAGATCCAGTTAAAATGCATTGTTTTCATAATGTATTTCATATTTTTTCTTATTCTGAACTAACTGGACTGCTCAGTATTAAACTAGCACTTTAAATACTATGTAAAACATATCCAACTGCAAATAAAGCTGTCTGAATGTAATGGAGCAAAGCTTTTTACTATTTTAAGGCTCTATTATGGTTTTAATCAAAAGTATTGCAGCACAATTGGCACACACACACACACACACAGACACACACACACACAGACACACACACACACACACACACACACACACACACACACAC
>JAYDZG010000020.1:13874674-13899168 GCA_034509265.1 Microcambeva bendego
AACATGCACAATCTGCACAGAAAGGACCAGGACTTCCCCACCTGGGGATCGAACCCAGGACCTTCTGGCTGTGAAGCGATAGTGCTTCCCACTAAACCGCTGTGCCGCCCAAAAAAAGAATAAATTGATTCTGATTACTTTTATAAACACAAAGTAAGGCTTCTATTGAGTATATTACCATTTGAAAAAGTTATAACTGCACGCGCTCTGTTGCATGCTACATTGCACACGCACGCTTACACTGTTTTGTGTGATAAATGTAAATATCCTGGTAACATAAAGGAAAACATTATTCAAAATTTGGATTATGTCCATAATGGAAGAAAATGAAAAAATGACATCAGGCAAGCAACGTGGTTATAATGTTATGATGCAGAAGCATTATCCGCTTTTGTGGGTTTTGATGTAAAATGAAATACAGAAAAATAATTGTGAGAGACTGCTAGTTTTATGCAATAATACAAAATAAACCCTCATATAACATACTTTAAGTTTACATTGTACTGTATGTGCCTACTCTCATTCATCAAAACACAGGCGGAGTGAGAGCCTTCATACGCATGCGCAGAGGGAGGAAGCTCACTACGCATGCTCTGATTCACGAACTTGACCTGCACGTAGGGGAGTTTTGTGAATTTGCAAGGTACGTAAGTAAAATTTACACTATAATTTCCCTGAAAATTGCCGCATTTTGAATGTGAAATCGACAAAATATTAGTTAGATCCATGAGAATTTTTAGCAACAAGATTGATATGTTTCTGCTAGCTTTAAAAACAAGCATCAAAGACAAAAAACAACTATGCCTACACATCATAATGCTAATGAGCCTTTAAGCATGCCAATAAACAAAAATCTCAACGGAAGAACCAGTACAATCAAGTACAGCTATGTAAATTTTCAATATATGCACTTTATTTAATATAAGTCGTAAATGCACACAAGCTAAATATTATTAAAAAACATACAAACAAAACAAGTAGCATGAACGATACATTTAGCGCAACCAACTTAGCTAGCTTAATAAATCTTAAGTAGTAACTCTTCCAGGCATCCTTATTGACTTTGTCTCTGAGTGGTTTCCTCAAATTGCGCGTCTGTTTCTCCAGCTTTCATTGTTTTAAAAGAATATAAACGTAATGTAAGCGTTTTCGCGTCTACTTTTACTAAACTATGAAAACAATACAGCTAGATGGACTCATCGATGACGTCACTCGGCCAAACACAAGCAAGTGTAAGACTTATTAGTAACTAGTATTGAACAGCTGAATCACTAAACCGACTCAGGAGTCATTTCATTCATTTTAATGCGTATTATTATAATATTGCTTATTTATTTTTGACTAAAAAACGTTACAATACAATATATGAAAATAATAATTTGTACTTATTGTGTCGACATTTTTTATTAATAACCGGAAATCAGACCAAATGACTTGTTTTCTGTCAGAATTGTGGTGTTTTTGCGCCACCATGTGGTTCTTTTCTGAAGTAACTAGCCTGGGTTTGCTCTTGTGGCAGGGAGATTAACAAGCAGAGTAAATAAACATTAAACAATACGGCAACAAACGACAAAATTAAACACTATGTTTGTTTCTCTGTTGTGTTTTGAGCACTGAAGCATATCGAGGGTTTCACTAGAGGACAAAGCAGCTCAAAGATGAGCCCCAAAATGAGTTCTTTTTAAGGAGCTCAAAATGTGCTTAAAATATGATTTTATAAATCACACACTTGACTCAATATGGCTGTTTCCTTCTTTTGATAAAAGCAGTAGATAGTAAAATGCTAAAACACTCATACATGAATGATAAACACGTTTTCTTTCTGTTTTTGTTTTTTTGTGTATTAGAATTTTAACATCATGTTTTACACTTTGGTTACATTCGTGACATAAACATTAGTTACTTATTATACAAGATTCGTCAATTTACAAGGTTAAATCAAAGACGGTCAAGGACAATTTAGAGTCTCCAATTAACCTGACTGAATGTTTTTGAACTGTGGTTGGAAACCGGAGCATCTGGCGGAAACAGACAGTACTACTACAGCCCTTCTGTTTTTTTTGTAAAGTAAACAAAATACACCAAATTATTAAATAACCGAAATTGGGCGCAATATGAAAACTCACAGCACAAAGGTCCTGATTGTGGAGTTTGCATGTTCTCCCTACGTGGCTATACTCCGGGTGTTCTGGTTTCCTCTCACAAACCATGCAAGTGAAGTGAATTGGAGAATTGTCCAGAACAAAAAAAAATAGATATTTACACCACACAAAAGCAGCTTAGGATTTCAGTTAAGGTACAATATGGTACATTTACCACTGCACATAACTCATCTGAGGATTTCCAGTAATTAAATAAAACAATGGGATAGTGATTGTGCTTATGAATGATGTACTGGGGTGATGGTGACTACTCATTTTTATTTAAAAACAATATTTTCCTCAGTATTGGGCAACAAAGACTTGTGTACTTTGTACAGTGCACCAACTATATGAAATACATTACAGCTGTGAGGTAACATTCGTTGTTAGTGTTAGCTACTATGCTAATTGCAGTGATGTTAATATTGTGAAACATGCCGCACTTGTAACCATGGGTTGTAAATAAATTCAGGTGTTTTAAAGCGGTCATTTTTATTGTTTCTGGATGCTTTACTCTCTTACCATCATTGTTGTTGTGTTTGCTGGGTGGATCATTTGTAGATTTTAAAATAATGACCGAATGTCCTCCCCAGATAACAAAATGTTGAATGAATGTTGAATGAATGTTGAGTCAACGGAATTAAGTGCAAATTAATGTTGATTCAAGTCCATCTGCTATCTGGGTCGTTTATTTAAAGTAAAAGGAAAAAATACATGTATACTCAAAACGTTACAAGAAAAGAACATCAAAAAGAAAACAAGCACATTGATTGTTAATTTTTATTAACTTGTGATTTCTGTGTGCACAAAGGATTTTAAAAATCTTCCAATGTACTGATGTCTGTTAGTATTTTAACAATATAACAATGGCAGCTCGGTGTTCTCACAGCAAGAAGGCCCTGGGTTCGAAAAAGTAGGAAAAATAAAAACTAAAGTATCAATCCCATCACAATAGTACAGATGTAATTCCACTGCCCTTTTAATTTTGCCATTCACTCCAGAAGATATCATGTACACTTTGTATTGTGTTTGTAAATGATTTGGCCTCTTTAAATGTGTAGAAAACTTTATATATGTATATTATTTTGTATTTTTTTTAACCCTATCTCTATTTCTGTTTACATTTTCTATTAAATATAAGTGAACATATCACATAATTGTTAACTAAAGCTAAGTAAGCTAAAAGTAAGCTAAGCTAAATTATGTGGAAGCTTCGTTTTTTAATAAAGTGAACGTTTTAAAACTGTTTTTGTTTGTGTTGATAATGTGCAAATTGGCTTTTAAAGTGTTCAAACAGCTTTAACACGATATGCCAGTTTAAACATAAACTAACATCTCAACAGACTTTCGAATCAAGCTAAACGATAATAAATACACGATGATTTGTGCTAACACACTATTATTGACCAGGTACGTAATTCAATGCTCAAAATGTATAATGTACTTAATGAGAAGATTAAAACGTTAGTTCATATTCAGTAGATGGCGCTCTGATCTACAAAGGACATGTTGTTTCTATTCTTGCTTCATAGTTACTACCAATATGATTAAAAAGTGACTGAAGATGTTCTTTGACAAAAATGTGTTAAGCTTATTAGACACACCAAATCCCAAAGTTAGGGGTGTAGTGTTTTAAAGGCAGTTAGCTGCAAACAGCACAAAAACGACGTATTTAATGTTTGTGCATTGATTGTTGTGATCTGAATGTCGATTTCCTGATTGTCAGATTTCCACAACAACTTCAAAATGTTGTGAAAAGGGACGATTTAAGACTTTAAGTCTTTGGAATGATAAAATCCACAATGAATCACAACCGAGATCACAGTAAGATAGGCAACAACTACAATCATGAAAGTCGTGGGCCAACCTCGATATTAATTAAAAATATCTACAGTTGAGGGAAGTTTTTCCTTCTCATCAGATATAACCATGAACCCTTTTATAAGGAAAGAAACTTAAGTTTTGCTCAAACTTTTACATTTTCAGCATTTATACATCTTGCTCAAGGGCACAACAGCAGCAACCTGGCAGTGGTGAGGTTTGAACTGCGATCTTCAGATTACTAGTCCAGTACCTTGACCACTAGGCTGCAGCTGGCCCAAATATTACTCTTTTTCATAGACTGCTTTGCTGACCATCTCAAAGGCACTGCTGGGATGGAAAAACATTGAATCTGAAACAAGCAAAGCTATGAACTAAGCTATGTGAAATAAGATCTGTGGCATTCATTTCTTCTTTTTTTTATCATAGGCCTATATATTTCCCTATTTGAGTTATTTTAATGGTTAAAATGTTTCACAGGGTAGCAAAAATGAAAATAATTTCCTTCAATGAATTATTAAAGTCCATGCCTTGAAGTAGCGAGAAGTGTATAAAGAAAAAAACATTCAGCCTCAGCTACATTTACTGTGTTTACTGGTTGGCCTGCTCTAGTAGACATTTCGAATTTTCTCATGGGCCAAATATAATTACACTGGTGCCATTTTTTATGGAGTTTGACACCACTGGTTTGGAGCAAAGTTGTAAACCAATGTGCACAGTCCCACCTGCTAAGTTAAGCAGCCAACATCACCAAACAATTAAAACGGTAAGCAGTGGTAAGCATAAAAATAAATGAAACATGTTCAAGATGTAATGTCTTTAACACAGTCTTCAATGTTGTGAAAGTATTTCAAAGGCTTTTTGAGCCTGTTCCTTTCTCACTGTCTTTACGGTTCTGAGCTCAAAGCGTGCCATCACGGCCCGGTTCTGCGAAAATAGAACATAACATAATTATGTTTAATTTTGAGTAGCTTCATGCAGCAGAGTCTTTGAGTGCAGATGTGAGTAGCTGAGTGGTGCATGCTCCACACAGTACAGTGGCCAGTTTGTTGAAGTCAGCCATATTCCATTCAGGGTTCAGAAGTCATCTTTGCCCTTGACAATGTGTCTATTGTGACAGATGGGTCTATATGAATCAATGGGGGGATTTAGATGTTGGACATGGCTGCGACACAATGATGCTCTTCAATGGGAACAAGAAAGCCATGGAGACCCTCTGCAAGCTTCACAGTATTCTCAATAAGCAGACTGGAGAGAAATTCATGCTCTGGGAGGCTTCTGTCTATGGCACACTGTTTGAAAATAACGGAACTGGCACGAACCGTAACCATTTCTCTACTATTTCATTTATTCTATAGAATTATAACAGTAAATAATGTTTCAGTGTCATTTGGAAAAATACATCTAGAAACATAATTACTAAAAAAGCTGGGACTGTGGGAAATACAAATGCATAACATAATGCATGTGTGTCATAATTGGGGATACAAATAGCATTAATATTATATGCTTCATTTAATATAGAATAACAATCCCCCACTGCTAATTGCCATATAGGGATTTCAGCAACTGCAGTCTATAATAGATTGAGACATGTGCATAGACAAGGTCGAAAAAACAATATTGATTGCCTTCAATTCCTCAGAGATCTTTAATATACATTGAAATACCTGTAAGTACCCCTCTTCAGTAAACACAGATCATCGCTGCAAATGCAAGTTAACGCTCAGCTATGCAAAGTGTAAGTCATACTAAATATTTCTGTAAATATTTCAGCAGACTGCAATGGACATGCACCCCATCCAGGATGTTACCTTGTGCCTTGCGCCCGTTGAAGAGCTGGGATAGGCTCCAGCACCCCTCCTGACCCTAATTAGGATAAAGGGTTAAAGAAAATGAACTGAACTGATTTTAGCAGAATTTTGAACATAGTTTACTTTATTGGGTTCAAGCCTCTGAACCCTGCCATCAGAGATTTTAAGATATCACTTTGCAGATGCTTGCTATTCAATCAGATTAAATAATTGGACAATTTACCTAAAATGTCTTGTCTTTTTACCATTTGTAATTAATTACAGGGCAAAAGCCATGTGTAAATTTTGACTGACTTTTTTACAATCTAACCTACTGCCTCAACTGTTTTGGAGTTGGGGTGGTATATTAATCATTACTGTTGCTTCAGGGCATAATTAAAGCAGCTATATTTCTATTCCCGATAACCCTTTGTTCTTCATGCTCACTGAGTATTTGTAATTATTAATGTGGATTCCAAGAAGTTCAGCTTCAAGCTTAGCTCTTGGGGGTATACAGTATATTTTATAATGTAATTAAAAATTCTATATATTTTATAATATCATATCAAAATCCTGTGAAAGTTGGGTACAGGGATTCATCTTAAATTCATCTTTTCTGAATCGTTTCACAATAAATGGCACAAGGTTTTATCTTTTGCTAAATTTCACTGAACACTTTCTTTTTGAACCAACTAACAATCCTCTCATAAAGGTTTTGCCAAGTAACCCAAAAATTATCTTTGGTTGATCCTTCCCATTCATGATATCTACCTGTTATTAATTCTGCTTTCTGTGGATTCTATTAAATGGTGTAATTTGAAATTCTTTGCAACCTTTTGCGTTTGCTTGTATTAAATTCAAAATTTCAACATTAGAATTTATTTATACCATCAAAATACTGAACAAGAAATGTAATATGTTGTTCAATGGTTCTCAAATATGGTATGCGTACCACTGGGAAAACTTATAGCATTCGTAATCCCCAGATTCTACACCAAAGCAAAGATCAAAGACAGAACCACAGTATCCTCTCTGCAGTTTGTGGAGCCTGAGACATTCTTAGCCAACTATGTTATGGAGTGATTGTATACACCCTGTGAAACAGTCCTTAAAGGATGTAAGCTAGATTATTTTGTTTCCCTTTATGTTCTGTTCCACAAATACACCATGATGTTCTTTTAAACTTCTGAATGTCTTGTTTTGGCAGGGTTTTTAATTTATTTAATATCTGAGGCAGTGTATTGTCTGTGTAAGACATTTACTTCATGATCAAAAGATAATCTCAAACCTCATTGTAATCACAGCATGCCAAGCAGTTTCCTGATGTGCATTATTCATTTGGATCTTTACAGTTGGGGTACTGTTTCACCTATAAGTTTGTTGACAACATTGTTGCACAACTGGTAGCGGTTGATTTGGCTTTATTTGCTTTAAACTTTTTTTAAACAATGGACAATTGCTGTTTTTGAGGTTTGCAGTGCCACTAACTTTGGCTTGTTCATTATTAATACTTGCATTTCGTGTCTCGTCAGCTTGTCAACACATCTGATATGGTACAATTAACATTTTGGGAAGAAGTTGCTTTATTTATTTCTAAACGTATGTGAAACCGAAAGCATGTTAAATGATAGACGTCGTACTTTAGTGTTACTGTTGATCATCTAATCACAGCTTAGCTCAGCGCGCGCTGTTTTCTCTCGCGCCTGAAGCGCGCGCAGATCGGTATAAACACTGGAGTATAGAAGCTCTAGAAGCTCGAGCGCTCCTCACTGTTTGACATTCAGGGAGTGGTTACGGAGTGTCACACTCGCCCGATTGAGTCTTTCTTTCTCTCTTGCTCACAGTCTGTCCTTTCTCCCAAATTCTTCCACGCTTTGTCAGTATTTGCGCCGTTTAGTGATTGTCAGTTGGACATGATGTCTCGGTCTGTGTTTTCTAGTCAGCGTGGCCCACCAGCCGTTCTCTGAAAAACCAAATATAGTCGCGTGCGTTGATTTTCACTGGAATTAACACCACATGAAGACTTGGCACCGATTTGGAACAAACCTGAGGATATTCTTTTGAAGACATATTTCTATCAGAGTTGGATTTGGAAGGAGATTTTGAATCTGGAATAGATTGACCACATCAGTCTGAAGCGCGTGAAACACCTGGACTGAAGAAAGCCGAATAAACGTCAGCGCGAGAGCTGCCTCAGTCCGAGATGCGACTGCAAGTGCTCGCGGTTCTCTTCATCCATCTACAAGCAGCTACTGCCCAAACTCAAGAAGGTTTGTCAAATAGTCGTGTTTATGAACATTTCATTACTGCCCCAACATTACCCCACTATTTTATACCTAGGGTGTGCTGCTTGTACATTCATTCTTCCTCAAACGTATAACTTGTATAACTTGGTTTGAAAAAAAGGATTTCTCACTGGAACCTCTTTAGAACCTTTATTCAGTAGTGTAAATGTAAACCTAACACTTAAGGAGACGTTTGTAAATATACCTTCATTTGTCTAATTTTACAAGTGTACTTGCAGAATCTTTGTTTGTTTTGATGTTCTAGAACTGTTTGTAACAAAAAAAAAAACATGTAATGAGACAGTATAAGTTGAACATCTACTGTCTATAACCTTCAAGGAGCTCATTTTTAAGTATATTTATTTATCCAGTTTACTTGAAAAGATTGCTCACTCATTAACTTGTTTCACACAAAGATGATGCAATTAGCAACTGTTAAACTCTACACATAAGCTCACTTAAGAGTCCCTAAACATTTCAGCTTGTGGTCCCTTTAAAAAGTGACAATACATTTCTAATTGCTTGCCAAGTCTGGGGTAAATGACCTCAAAACACTTCTAAACATTTAAAGAGAAGAGAAGCAGGTCGCCAGGGATCATCAGTCCAATCTTTGGGCTTAAATGTTCCCTTCCTGCTTTAACTGCCAGTTTTCTTTTTAAATCTCATCCCTGACTCATGATCCAGAGAATGTGCGGAACTTGTAAAGCATACATGCTCTTAGTAAACTCTTGAAAAATGTTGCCTTATATTTCCTTTTAAAGATCAGTAGCCAGAAACGGGCAGCCTCAGGAAGCACAATCATTAAACAGGTTTAGTTGGTTAATAAAGCAAATACAAATTATGGTGTTGTGAAGTCTAGTTATTTCAGATTATGTAAGGCACTCATTGGAGGGAAGGCTGTAATAGCCACAACAGATGGATAGGTGGGTGGGTAGTGTGGTTTTAAACCCCTCATTAATTACTATGAAGTTATATATAGAAACAGATAATTTACATTCCTAAATATATAGATTTATTTATATTTATAAATATTTGAGGTAGCCATGGCACAGCGGTTATAGAACTGGGCTTGTGATCAGAAGGTTGCCGGTTCATTTCCCAGAGCCAACAGGTCTAGACTGAAGAGCCCTTGAGCAAGGCCCCTAACATCTTAACTGCTCCCCGGGCACCGTAGCTAGGGCTGCTCACCGCTCCAGGCTGACTGCCCCCTAGTGTTCACTAATGTGAATAAGTGTGTTTAACTGCACAGATTGGGTTAAAATGAAACAAATTTCACTGCATAGTGATAAAAAGAATATTCTAAATTCTAAAAAAAAAAAAGAAATGTGCCTAAAATATAATACAAACCTTATTCCACATATTGTGTCCAAATAATATTGGTGGTAGTTATATATATATTAATTTGTTTAGTTTTACGGAGTACCCAGCAGACTATAGAACATTTGTAAAGACTCAAACTACAGAATGGAACTTCCCAATAATTAGTTTCAGCTCAAACCAGCATATCTCGCATTGTTTGAAGTATCTTCATTTGTGTGAGCAGCCCGCCCATGAGTGACTCACTTGTACAGGATATATTGACAGGCTCTGAATGATTAACCAGGCCTCTCCCTAATTGTTCCTAACCTTTTGCACACAATTTTTTTTCCTATAGAGAACTTTGCCTCTTAAAATTGTAGTGAGCATTAATGAACTTTAATCAGCATTTTCAATTGTGTTAATATGTTACTTATTTTGCAAGTGGCTACAGGATTTCATTAGGATTATAAAATGTTCAAGGTCTAGAAGTATATTGGCCTGTCATCAAACAATGCTTTAATTAGTCGTCATGCTCACGTTTATGGCGCTAAAGTTCACCAGGCATGTTTTGCTTGGTGATAAGGTGAGGTGCAGGAAAATTCATTTCTTACTGTTTAGAGTTGAATAAAGCCCCTAACATTTTTTGAAACCAACAAATAAAGGAAAGCCTGTTGTCGGAGTTTTGTTTAATTTAAACTGCTTTATTCTGGTCAACAAGTATGGGGAATATCCCGGACTACCAAATACTGCCAATTCCTTGCAGTGCTTTGCTGCTCAGACATACCCAATCGTGTCTTTGTAGATGCCAAACCGGCCTAAAGCCAATGGGCTAGTGTAATAAGTTCCTTGCCTTGTTTAAACATAAATGCAATTATAATGATGTTGATGCCATTAAAACATCAATATAACATGAATCATTGTCAGCGACACAGGAAGGTGTACTAGGCCTGCTGGAATATGTTTGTGTTCCACAGCCCAGTGTTTAAGAAACCTTGTACTAGCTATTATTTCTATTATTATGTCTAATAGCCCAATGTAAACAAAACAGCTACATGGGAAATGTATTTAGTAGATTGTAATTTATGTAAAAAAACTTGTTTTCATTCACAGCATTTAGCTTGACTGACAGAAGTACTTCCTCAGTAGCACAAGTAGGTCTACAAGAAAACAAATCTACTGAAACCATGCTGGAACAAAAATGTATTTTACTCTATTTTAGTCTTTTTAAAAGACTACAAGACAAGTTCAGGTGCAAGGATTTTTGTTTTGAATGCTAATATAGTTTTGCAAAACTCTAGAACACTTCACAGACTTTAACTCGCTGCTTTAGTCTAAGTAAAAGTTTATGGATGATGTCAAATGCTGATACTGTAAGATATGGACACCCTAGCACCCTGCACTTGTTTACATTCGGGGATTGGTTACATTATCACTGTAGATTGTCTCCACTCCCAAGAACAACTTCAGACTCAAATAGACAAATGACTCTGCATTTCCAGTTACAGTGAAATACAAGTTCTTGCATGTTTTCAAATACTTGTGTCAATTACCACTTAAAGTATTAGACGCAGAATAACTGAATACATGACATACTGTTATCATACTGACAAAGATAAATAAATATCATCATAGCAAGAAGGTCCTGGGTTCGAATCCCAGATGAGACAATGACTTTCTGTGTGGAGTTTTCATGTTCTCCCAGTGTCCAGGATCTCCGGTTTCCTCCCATAGTCCAAAAATCATGCACCCAGGTTAATTGGAAACACTGGTTTGGCCTGGAGATGAATTGGTGTGTTGGGATGTTCACGATTGATTAAAGTGGTTAGAAACATGAATGAGGAAATAGTTGATCATTAAGTTGAATTATTCAATTAATATTTTATTTTTATAAATGGTGACTTCCACTCATCTGTACAACATATAATACAGTACAAGACAAATAGAACATAATAAAATGCAGAACATAGACTTGAATTTTCACAGTAAAAAGCTTAAGCAACACCAGTATCATTCATGTGAGAGATAATCCCACCCCGATTTTATAACTAGGTATTAAACTGGTTGTACCAGTTGTAACAGCAACAAATGTATCCACATCGCCGTGGAATTCTGGTCCTGCAAAATTGCTTTTATTTAATTATACTAGAAATGACCGTTTAAGCAAACAGCATCTCAACGTGGTTCAACCCAGGACTTCAAGTTACTTTACTTGTCATATATACATATTCATGAGTACAGTACAATAAAAGAAATCTGTATATCCCAGCGTGTTCGGAAGCTGGGGGTCAGACTGTTGGGTCAGCCATTGTACAGCACCCATTGAGCAGACAGGGTTAAGGGTCTCGCTCACAGACCCAAAAGTGTCTGCATAGCAGAGGCTGGAGTTGAACCCACAGTCTTCTGACTAATAGTGCAGAACTCTATATATTGTAGACAATTTAAGAAGTGTTTTTTTGGTTTGTTTGTTTTACTTTTTAGTCATTTCGAGGGAGACTTGAGCTTGTGTTATGGATTAAAGGTTTATTACAGAAGAACTAATGACCAGCCATTAATATTATTAAGAATTCTGATAGAGAGCAAAGTTGCTTTAAAGCAGCAATGTTTTTTCACGCCACTGTACCACAGACACCATACTAGTATGTGGGTATGATTTTTTAAAAATGTTGCCTTATACCTGATGTCTCCTTATGGACAGGCTGCATTTCCACATAGACATACCCAATCATGTCTGTGCAAACACATGATTTGCCTTGTCTTGTTCCTAGCTTCAGTAATAATAATTGGCTTTGGTCAATGTAAACATAATTGCAATGACTCTAACATTGATGACATTTTATGAAGTCAGTAACCGTCCGAAATGTCAGCCCACTAGAATATGCCATGTTGCCTAGTTGTGGTTCACAGTCTAGGGTTTAAGAAACCCTGTTGCAGCTTACTCTTTAGCTTTGAGTAAAGTTGCCAGGGTAAGTTGCCCAAAGCAGCCATACAGTGCCTCACCCGTACACCACCGCCAACATACTGTTTTGTTGGTGTGATTTTTCATTCCAGAATGCTTGATCTGGTACAACCTATGTCTTCCCAAAGGGTCTAATTTTGACAGTGACTCTTATCCAATGCAGTGACTCCCGCTAGTAGTCACTGCATTGGATCATGGTCCGCATCATCGACATCAACATAGTTTTTATGCCCAGTGCCCTTCCTTTCTCACATTTATCTGGGATGGGGACATTACAATGCACCACTTTGTGGCTTGGCACCTAAGGATGATTCAGTGTCTCTAATTAACATGGTGGCATGTTTTTGGACTGTTTGTGGAAACCGGAGCATACGGAGGACACCCTCAAGGACACGGGTAGAACTTGCAAACTCCATCGCCATACCTAGGACCTTCTTGCTGTGAGGTGACAGTTCTACCCACTTACCGACGGTGATGCCCTGACTGATTAATGGTCCATGAAACAATGTCTTGCAGTTCTAAGCAGCCATCAAGCTGTTATTTCAATATGTTCTTCAGTGTGGGAGAAAACACCACTTATCTGGTGCTGGAGAGGAAATATAATAAGCCATATTATCAGTTCTTTACAGTAGAGTAGTATTATTCTAATGCACTTTTTGGGTAGTACAGAGGCCCAGCTGGTAGAACGGGTAACGCATAGCAACATGAATTCTGAGATCCTGTGTTGTTCCTTGCTTTCCTCACACTGAGCATGAACAGTGTCAGATTTACTGATAAGCATGTGTAAAAATGCTTTTGTTGAACCCTTATTTGACCGCTCATATATACTCTATATGAGTGAAGTGTGCTGTTTTGTGTGGGAGCACTCAAATCTGAAGTGCGAGTGAACGGATTTCCTAAAAACAGTGCAGTTCCAGACAGAACTACCCACCCACATGTTTTTGTTCTCTTCATTATTTATGTTAAGGTTTTAAATGGAGATAAATTAGTTGTATTTCTGCCTCTATTTCCTTCAGCATCAATAAAGTGCTATCGTATATTATTATTCCTAAAAAGCATGACTTCACTTGGTGTCATTTCCTCTTGTTCGCTTGGACTACAGCAGAATGTGCTAAAGCAAGACTACTGATTATCTTGTCACGAGACAAAAAGGTTGCCTTAAAGGCCTAACGTTCACACTGTATCACCGTGTCCGCCTCGTTCCAATAATTGCACCCCAACAGAGTGATTCATGACCCGTTAAATTATGGGCATCACAGCCTTCAAGGCTGGGTAAGTGCAGTAAAACATAAAATGGGCCTGTGCCGTTCTGAGTGAGGACGGGAAGAAAGGCTGTAGTGTTGGCTAGAAGAAGTGGGAGCTGGGAGAGAGTGGTCAGTCTTGGATAGATAGGGTCCCTATCTCTCCCTGTCGTCCAGCCCTCCTCCCTCTGTTGATAGACCTCTGCACTCACACTTGCCCTATTGTGTGCTGCTGTGATCTCAGCCCCGCTATCATAGACAGACACACGCACATGCATACACACACACATAGCATCAGCAGTACACATTAACAGAGTGCACATTTATAGCTATGTGACAATCCTGAGCTTTGTTTTTAAGGACGTCTGTCTCTCGGTCTTAGGCTTTCAAATTTAGTCTTCGCGCCTTGACCGATCACTACTCTCTTCTGATGTTTGCAGCTGGGTCATTGCAGTCAATGAACACGAAAACTATAAAAGAGCTTGATTTGAAAGAATTGAGCGATAAATGCTCATAAAAAGGTGAAACTGAAATAGCTAAACATTGACGATATTCTCAGAATTAGCAATGATGTCCACTTTGTGAAGACTACAACATCTTTACATGTTGTTATGAGACAGAGAAAAATAAATGGTAGACAGAGAAAGTAAATGGTAAATTGGTGCTAGTTCTCAGCTTTGTGAATGGTCAATTAGCTCCACTTCCTGCCTCAAGCCAGTGACCCCCAGTGCTTCCATGGCTGATTAATGCTCTTTTTGGAACTCCCTCTTCAGCTGTGAGGACATTGTAGTCCTTGTACTACGAAATGCTGGCCTGTGGTGATCACGCGACCTTTTGTACCTTTGCTATTGCCTTCACTTTGCCACCAAACTTATGTCTGTGCCAGTCTGAGGGTGTGCATGTATGTGCCTTTGTTTATTCTGACCACAATGGTATCTAGCAGAAAAGCTTTTGATGTTATTTCTGGTGATTATACTGACATGAGCCATAACTCTGTCTACATAGAATGCTATACGTATATAATGTATTAGGGCTGTATTATTTTAATGCTACCTGCTAAAATGTTTACAATTGAGTGTGTACGGGATGATTCATCGCCGCTTTCACATCATCACATGAAAATCTTCCCCTTAAAGCTTTTTGGAGTGGTCCAGAAAGGAAAGAATAAGCTTTACGTACAGTTGATCACATTGTCAACCTTACATGTAGCTTTTCCAGGCACAGGTGTAGTTTTTGCCTCCATACTAATTTCAGAAAGCTAAATTAATTTAAAAGCTGGTAAAACCATACATTAAATTTGCAAGTCAGAGTTAAGGTAAAAAAGAAAGCTGAAACAAATGTTTTATATGTTGCCTTAATAGACTGCAAATGACTGTATAACCAAGCAGCTTTGTTTCAGGAGCTTGGATGATAGTTGTAGTAAAACTTTTTGTTCTTTCGCCAGTTTGTTTAGGAACCAAGAATGGGTTAAGTTTTACCGACAGCCCAGCGCAGCACTACGCCAACCTGAAGGAGCGTTTCAATGGCTGTGAAATCATCATGGGTAACTTGGAAATTACCCAGATGGAGCGAGACTTTGATTTCTCGTTCCTCAGAGTAAGAGAATTTCTTCCTTATTGCCAGATATGTTACTAGTCATGATTACTATCTTCTTTTGACTTCTTTCATTTGTAAAGATCAGAGCTTCTTAAATTCTATTGTAGTTGTGATTACTAGACCTGGATTAAGACCAGTAGGGACTCACTATTATATATATATATAATTGTATAATTGTATAAAGGTCCTTTCTGTGTGCAGTTTGCATGTTCTCGCCGTGTCCGCGTGGGTTTCCTTTGGGTACTCGGGTTTCCTCCCACAGTCCAAAGACATGCTACCAGGTTAATTGGAGACACTGAATTGTCCTGTAGGTACCTGTGATGGACTGGCGCCCCATCCAGGGTGTAACCATGTTCCTTGCTCCTGTTGAAGAGTTGGGATAGGCTACAGCACTCCAATAGCTCATGTGGACCAACTGTTAAAACTTAAATCTCCCAGTAATGCCAAACTGTCTTTCAGGTTCATGGTTCTAATGGATCTTTAATAGCTTAATATAGATAATAGCTTGTGCATTCCAATGGCTTCATCACACGTTCCTGATTGCCTCTCCTTTGCCTGCAGAGTGTTCGGGAAGTCACCGGTTACGTCCTTATTGCCACGAACCAGTTCAGCAGGCTGCCTCTGGAGCAGCTGCGAGTAATCCGTGGAAGCACGTTGTACGAGAAAGAATGGGCTTTGTCCGTTTTCCTTAACCATGAGGATCAGAATGGCCTGGTGGACTTGGGCCTTACTCATCTTACAGGTTAACATGCACATTACACATCATTTTAAAAACTGTTAAACAGTTCACACTATATTCATTTCTGATGAAAGCGTTTCCCACCACACCACTACTAAAGTCTACAAAAAATAATACTCACTAACTTACAGTTACATATTAGCAGAAGTGAAAAGTAATGAATTTACTCGTGTACTTGTAACTGAGTAGTTTTTAAGTAGATTTTACAACCTGTAACTTTACTTTTACTTAACTATGTTTTGTTCTTATAATTGTAATTCACTACATTTTAAATAGCATCGGTTACTGAGTAAAAAAATGCACCTGGGAAGCTGATGGATCAATAATACAAAAGGATATTACTTTTTAGAATGTATTGATTTGTTAAATTGATTTACTTAAATAAAAAAATACTAGTTGATCACTAATTAATAAATAAAAATCCTAGTGGTTTGTGACTCAATATGAATCAATTATTTTTTATTATTATTTATATCTATTTTCATTTCCATTACACATCTTTACACACACACACACACACACATCTTTAAGTAATCAAGTAACGTTTATTCAAATGAGCTTTTACTTGAGTAAAATCAAATTAATAGTACTTTTACTTCAGTACAATATTTTATTACTCTTCCCACCTCTGCATATTTGTATGTAAATGTAACTCAAAATTCTTTTTTTTACATTTATCAATAAAAGTTTAAAGATAATATACAAATCGTTTTATTCAATTCAATCAAAATATCCCAGATATTAGTAATTAATCTAAAGCCACAGCAAATATTTTCAACATCATGATATTAGCTACATTGTTATGACCAAAAAACACCAAGGGGTGCTCACTGGCAGCTGTAGTGAGTACCTACTGATAGTGGCCTGTGTAAGGACCAGCCATGAAGCTTGTGGCGATCCTGTGCTTGTACATTACCACTGACATGGGGTCAGTGTATGGCATCTGGAAGGCATAGTGTCCGGTGAGCTTTGTCTGTAATTTAATATGTACACTGTCGCTAATACGTCTGTGTACTAAGTACTTTGGAAATGAAGGAACAAGTGCGGTTAGTCTAATATAACCTTTAGTCAAGTAGAATTTGATCCTGAAGTAAAAAATGTGAAGCATTCAGACGTCATGTCCTAGAATCTCATGATAGTGGGTGAATAGGTAAGGCTTGTGGTAACGTGGGAGGATTCTGGAATCTAGCATGTTAGCATAGCAAATGTACTGAGGACCTGGGTGTGTATATGTGCGTGCATGTGAATTAGTGTCTGTGTGATTTCAAACGCACCGTTTTCACAGCACCGTTAGCGTTTACTGGCAGTGTAGGTGTTACAGGTTTAGGCTAGTCAGGACTGCTGTCAGCGGTGCGTAGTAAAACAAAACTCACTGACCGAGGATTTGAACAAGATATTTTTGTGGTTTTGGACTTGCTGTTCTCTTTTTTTCTCACTAAAAACTCACAGTGAATCATAAATGGTTCTGCTCTTTCACGTAGCAGCTTATTTAGTGCTTCTAGTACTCATGCCGAAGAACGTATTGCACCATACTGTTTACTCTAATACACCTCAATTTCTTTTTCTGTCCTGCTGTGTTTACACATTATAGAGATCCTGCAGGGGGGGGTGCAGATTGTAAGTAATATGTACCTGAGCTACGCACCTTGGATCAACTGGCAGGACATTGTAGGAGACAGCAGTGCCAACATCCAGATCACTGATAATGGAAGAAACAGTGAGTATGTGAGATTCTGTGTGTGTGTTTGTTTGATTTCAGCTCCTCATATATATTTTTCTTCTTCCTACAGTGCCATGCCAACCTAACTGCAATGGTTCCTGCTGGGGTCCTAATAAGACCCAGTGTCAGATCTGTGAGTAAAGAGTTGTACATTAGATCACCTACAACGCCATTGCTTTTCCCAGATCCAGCCTACTGCGTTAGTGGAGCTTACTGTAGGCTGTTGCAGCCTATATTAACTACGACAATATCCACAGATCGGGCATAGCATTATACCTTCCTGATATTGCCCTGGTCTCCCTTTTGCTACCAAACCAGCCCCACAACTGTGATGTACTGTGTATTCTGAAACCTTTTTATCAGGACCAGTATTATCTTCTTTCCAGTCTCTTGGATTGAACCACATGGACCAGTCATGGGTTGCTTATGACTCACTCATGATCAGTGGTCATAATGTTATGCCTGGTCGGTGTATGCTACCAGTGTGAATCCTGGTTTTAAATGCCATGCCATGTGCTAGTTGTTTTTTGATGTTTAACTGTTTCTTCTCTTTGTGTTTCAGTGACTAAGACATTGTGTGCGCCACAGTGTCATGGCCGATGTTTTGGTCGTAGTCCTCAGCACTGTTGCAACACAGAGTGTGCAGGAGGCTGTACGGGTCCAAAAGAAACAGACTGCTTTGTGAGTCCCATACTGACCTTTCTGGCTTCTAGACAGACAAACTGCTCTGTCTTAACATCTCAAAAATAATCTAACACCAGGTTGTCATGGATACTTGAAAGTACAGTCTCTAATCCTTTATTCCAGCCAGAAAAGAGCTGACATGAACAACTTGTTATTTAAGTCGAAACAAAAACTTTCACCTGCCCCACTTATTCGCACAATAAGTTATCCTGTTACATTCTACATTCCAATGAACGTCTGTGTGTTCCTGGTATTTAAACTATAGACATGCTTACAAATCTAATAAAAAATGGAGATTTTTAATGGAGATTATTAATACCAGCTGGTAACTTCCTTTTACCCATATATGGCTAGTGTGACTGCACCCATTAAACTCAACCACAAGCATGACTGTGCAACTGTAGAATGGTTTGTATAGATCTGAGTGACCTGAGTGAGATTATTATGAGCACGTTTGTGGCCTGGCTAGTGGTGATGACTTTTCTGTGTCCATATAAATGCAGCTTCTGTTGACTGCTATTATATCTCAATCAGACCCTTTTCATGGACTTTCTTTGTATCATGAGTGTAAAGTTAAAATGCATGAAACCATATATCGGGTGTGCTGAATGTACACTATATAGCCAGAATTATTTGGACACTTGAGCTACTGGACATCCCATTTAAAAAACTAAATAAAAACCTTGGGTAAGTTTTTCTTTATGTCTTGGTGGAACTTTTTTTTGTTTTTTCAACTTTTCTGTTTTGTGTACGGAAAGACTTGAACGGGCAACGGCCTTCCCTAAGCTCTTGGTGCAAAGTTGAATTCCTTTGAATTAAAGGGCCAGCCATAGCCTAGTGGTTAGGGTGTTGCCCTTGAGCAAAGCCCTTATTGCTCAGACTATAACTGTCCTGTAAGTGGCTTTGAATAAAGGCATCTGCTAAATGCTGAAAATGTAAAAAGTAAAAGTGCCCAAATTATTTTGTCTATGTAGTGGAAATATTTATTACAGCAGATTTTGTCATGTTTTTAAGGAATCAACAATAGACTTACATAGTATTTATTTTTACGAAATTATTGTATCCCCCAGACTGCAATTCAGTCTCATACGTGTGTGTGTATATAAACTTTGAACCTGTTTAAGTCCACATTTTCATGTTTTCATGCAGGCTTGCCGGCATGTGAACCATTCGGGAGCATGCGTACCTCAGTGTCCACAACCCCTCATCTACAACAAACAGACCTTCCAGTTGGAACCCAATCCAAATGCCATGTACCAGTACGGTTCAGTCTGTGTGCACAAATGCCCCAGTAAGTGCAAAAAGCACTTCTTTACATGGGGTTTTCTAAAATCTTCTTCAGCCCATGAGATCATACTCGATTAACGGTTTGCTCTATTTTGCACAGCTCACTTTTTGGTGGATGGCAGTGCGTGTGTGAGCAGCTGCCCTCCTGAAAAAATGGAATTCGAGAGGCAGTGTGAGCCTTGCAATGGGCTCTGCCCAAAAGGTGAAATATTCCTATCTACATGTAAACTGCTATCACAGTTGTAAGTCGTCGAATGAATAGCATCTGCTGTGTGTAACTGAGGTTTCTTTTTTTGCTCTGCAGTGTGCGAAGGTACGGATCCTAGCAAAAGTAACAGACAGACCGTAGACTCGAGCAACATTGACAGTTTCATCAACTGCACAGAAATCCAGGGCAGTCTACACTTTCTTGTCATGGGCATTCATGGGTGAGTCTCTTTGTGCTTTTAGTTCAAAAAGAAATACCTGGCTCGTGTTGTTATGAGCACTCAGCTGGTTCTTAAAAAACTAGTTGAAATTCATAATAAAGGGATTAATATAACATGAATAAATGCGTGGAGTCTGTGCTTTAGTACATACCCTTAATATTTGTTAAAGGTGTTCAGAGGGGCCAAGTTAGGTGTTCCACATACCCCAGTAATTTCAGCAGAATGTCATGGTTTGATGAGTATGGTGTGGAAAAACTCAGAGTGACCTGTACAGAGCCCTAACCTTAACCCCAAGGAACTCTGGGATGAATTAAAATGCTGGTCATCAGCCGGACCTTCTCGTCCAGCATCGGTGTCTGGCCTCATGAATGCTTTTGACTGAACTGACAGGCATGCTCACAGAAACACCCCAAAATCTTGAGTGAAGAAAAGTGTGTAAACATTTAAATGTTTAGATTCATTATCATGCACATACCTAATATTTGGCCTGTTTAAAACTCGCATGGTCTAAAGTGCATGCTGTTAACTCGAAGAGTATCAAGAGCAAGAGCAACTGACATATCTCATTAATAAACTCATAATTCTCTGGCAGTAAGTACGAAGATAGTTGTATATTTTTGATGGTGAATTGTGGGTAAAAATGTGACACATTAATAAAGAAACATGTTCATTTATATTTTTCGTCTATTGTGCTTTGCAGGGATGAATTTCATGGCATACCACGCCTGGACTCAGAGAAACTCAAGGTCTTCAGCACCGTGAGAGAAATAACGGGTAATAATTATTGGGTGTTTATGGAGCAGGTCTTTATTTGATATTTCCATACTTGATTATTTTTTCAGTCACAGTCGTGTGGCTTGTGCTTCATTCTTACGTTTTTGCTATTTGCTATTATTATTTCTTGCTCAATATCCTGTTCTACGAGAACAATAGATAATAAGGTAACATAAGGAAGTGAGAATGTCACACACCCCTTCCAAAACATATAGACGCCACCCACATCTTTTCACCTGCCTGTAATGAGTGATAGAGAGAGTTTACATTGTGTATCCAGAGAGAAACTCTCTGGATAATCCATGGTTAATTCAGATTTGCTGGCCAAACAGCCGAGACCACAATTGCACCGCAGTAATTATTAATTTCCGAAACGTTCCCTCCCACTGTGCCTTCGTATGGCCACATACATGGTTGATACCAAAACGAATGTAACTCCGATCTCAGTGATCGTGGGTTAGTTAATTAGACTGTATTCAGAGCTCCCTGTTTTGTGAGGGTTTTTAAATCAAGGCAGCTTAGATGGATGAGTTGTGCTAATCTGAGCTGTGCTAATGGGAGGGAGAGGGGTAAACAAAGCCCTGAAATCTACCTCTGTTCAATGTATTTCTGCCTTATGGTCAGTGTTTCTGATGGAACCGTGACCCTCGTCAGGAAAAACAAAACGTTAGAAATGTTAAAAAATTAAATGCAGTATTTAGTAAAGTGGTCCAGACTGGGATTCATCTTGTTTGCTTTAATTATATCTGAGATGTATCTAGAACTGGACTCTGGACTACCTGTTTAATTTTAAAGTTTAGTTTCGAAGCATCTCAGCACAACCTTCATCATCTAGTCAAGAAAGTTCTTGGTCATGGAAATGAGAAAGAAAACACCTTGAATAAGACTGAAGCGGGTGCAGTTCAAAGATCAAGTGGGATCAAGTTTGGTCGAGCTTGAATGGATCTGCTATGAAGAACTCAGCTTGTAGGAACACATTCAGTAAAAGAGCAGCCATGATTGATGACAACTGCTCTTTTACAAAAATCGACTGGCACACCAGTGCAGAGATTCTGAAGTCCTCAGTCCGAAACTCTGTGTTGCTACCTGTCGGCTGGGCATAATCTATCAGGCATTATTGGCAGTGCCTGTCTTTAATAGGGTAGGATTCAGCTGGATTTGTATGCAGATGTTCATATATTCTTGATTGTAGCTGTCACATTATAATAGAACTAAAAAGGGTTTAAATGATTTGGTAGCCCTTACACGTGTTTAAATCACCCATGTTAATTTGTTACATTTTGCTTTACAAAATGCTAATAATTATGTTTTGTGTGTGTTTGTGTGTGTTTTGTGTGTCACAGGAATTTTAAATATTCAGTCTTGGCCTTCAGATCTCAAAAATCTGTCAATTTTCTCCAATCTCACTATTATACGTGGAAGGTCGCTCCACCAGTAAGTGTGGCTTTCCAAGCAGACGTACCTATGTGCTATTCTTGGATTTTTCCATTTGAGTCTGACTGTTTGTAACATGTTTTTAATATGTAGTCTGCTCATCCCTCTGTATGTCCAGCTAATGCTAATTAATATAAATGCACCCGTTTTTGCCAGCAGTGTGTCACAGTGCATGCATCTCACATGTTCTTTTTTTGTATGTTTGTGTCTGTGTGTGTGTGTGTGTGTGTGTCCTCCTCCTTCTTCCCCATTCCATCCAACCATACCCACCTCCCTTAACTGTCAACCCTCAACAGCAGTAAGAGGTAGGTATGCCAAGCTTACCACCCTAAACCATATCACTTCCTGACTGTAAAGCTTATTAAACATTCTGAAAGCTCTTTGGCTAACTCTTTACCTCTTTTTGTCTCCGAACAATCACCCACATGCACACACTGGTGTCATTTTTCTTCCTTTGGGTGTCACATAATGACTGCTTTGTGAAAAAGGACTTTCATGCTTCAGATAGAGTGTGAAATATGTATGATAGATGGAATGGAACTTGAACTTGTATTATAAGGTGATTGTGGTTAGCGTTTAAAAACCAAAGGTTTATAGACACCATTCCTAATCAGTGGGTAGTTATGTGTAGCCCAGAGCCCTGAGACCTCAACCTTATCCAACACCTTTGAAATGGAGGAAAGCTAATACCACACTTATACTCTAAAAGGGAGACCTACAGCATATGGCCAAATGGTCAGGTGTCAGGTGTGTTTGATCAGAAATGCCTTTCTTATTATGTTCAGTTAATTTACTGGTTGTCACTTCTGATGTACAATATTAGCCAATTTATATTCTCATGTCCTACCCATTATTTTAACGTCACTGTAAATCGGAACCCCATGGCATTAAATTAAAGTGTATCTGAAAATCCCACATGACTCTTCCTCTCTATTTCCCTCTCTTCTAGGCCTTTCTCTCTTTTAGTGATGAAGGTAGATTCCCTCACGTCTCTGGGACTACGTTCGCTCCGGGAGATCAGTGACGGCAGCGTGTACATCAGCAATAACACCAACCTGTGTTACCATCATACCGTGGACTGGCTGCATATCTTCAATGGCACCCGCGCCAAGCGTCGGCGCAGCTACAACGACATCAAGTTTAACAAGCCTCAAAGCCGCTGTGGTAAAGCACCACTTAGCATTCGTATAAGATAAAAAGGGCTGTGTCATATTTAAAGTCTTTATCTGATCAAATATAACTGTGTAAGAAGAATATTATTGAGGCAGGAATGTCTGGTGTCTGCTTAACTGACTAATGTTTAACTGATTAGTGTTTTCTAAAAATAGATCACTCATAAGTCAGAATAGTCCATTATATATATCAGATGATCAGTCTGTAATGATTTGCAGACAAAAAGTCAACCATACCACAAAAGCCACCCCACCATAACAGAGTCCGCAATACAGTACGGGCTTCAATAGGACTGTGTAATGCTGGGGTGGAATGGTTTAAGTCTTTTTGAGTCATTAGAGGGAAGAGTCACTTCAAATCATTACACACAGACTGATCATCTTGAGTTTTCATAATGAAACTCTTCTGACCTTTTCGGAATTACAGTGCCTCCATTGACGGTGCATGAAAGATTCATTTAAGAGTTAACTGCTCCAGCTCAGTGATCCTGGAAAGAATTTGCCCTCTCACACATGCTCATCAAAACACAGATAAAAATATATTTCAAAAGAAGGTCCAACGTAGTATCCCAGCACCTCCAGAAAACATTTTTAAAATTAGATTTAAACCCATTTGTGAATACATATACAATCCGTTGCTGCATTTTGAAGCAAATGTAACATTCTGTGTTTTTGTGTGTTCCTACAGAGGCTGAGGGTCATGTGTGTGATCCGCTGTGTTCAGATGCAGGCTGCTGGGGCCCTGGAGCTGATCAGTGTCTGTCCTGCAGGAATCACAGTCGCCACCAAACCTGTGTAGCCCAATGTAACATCTACGCTGGGTCAGTGTGTGCTAATGCTAAACATTATTAAGGAATTTTATGAGCTGTAATCTGTAACGGAAAAGAGAATAGAAGCGGAAACTCGCGGGTCGTGGTCCATATTATTGATTTCGGTCTTCACGCTGGATTGATGCAACCCTCCTATTTACCCAGGCTGGGGGCCGGCAGTACAATGCTCTGGTTTGTGCTTTTCACCCAGCCAACCAGCAACACTGTTATAAAGACAATGAAAAACATTTGTGGCCAATTCCCAAGTTGACCAATTGAGGGTTATGAGTCTTGCTAAGGGCCCAGCAATAGTTG